>NJDC01006232.1:6427-18081 GCA_002245475.1 Calephelis virginiensis
ACGACACATTTGGGGGAATGCAAGACGCAGCGGAAAAGATATACGTGTAGACCAGTAATCTACAATGGATACTGTATTCGCAAGTTACACGGATGACAACGTCATGATGTGTTCCGGTTCGGAGGGTAAGGTAGCCGGTAAACTTACTTTTGCTCGAAGCCTACCATTCCGGCCTCAGGTTGGCACCATTACCACCTTTGGTGTCTCTGGGCGGCGTGAATTTCTTACCATCAGGAAATCCGTTTGCTTGTTTGCCTTCCAATATCATTAAAAAATGACACACTAAAATAGACAAATACACATAAATCCGTTTATCTGCGTGTATCGGTGAATTCTGTATGTTAAATATAAAATGGTTTAATAAACCAGATTGTAACCTGTGTTCTCATCTCATTTACCATCAATATCCTCTCATGGTGGCGAAGACTCTTTCAAGCCCTTAATTGGTCAGGTGAGCCTGCTTGATCAACTTTGAGATAATCACCAAACCTTTACTCCCTCTACCTATAATCCTGCCCGTAGGGCTCCGTCTGTTACCTTAGGTCTTATGGTACAGACATCCCGAACGTACTATATATATATGTATCTATTTCATTATATGTTAGGACTAGGGTTTAAGGGATCTAGGGCCGTAGGGAAGTAGGGACTGGAAGAAGTTAGGTGATAGGTACCGCGTTCACCTTTATACATAATATTACGTACCGTTTTCCTTTAAACTCTACCTTGCGATACATATATTACTGAGCTGCGGACTGACTAGACTACTGGTGGGCAAATTACGGCCCGCGGGCCGGATCCGGCTCTTGAGAGGTTTTAATCCGGCCCACCGAGGGTTTTTTTAGAAAAAATTTGAACCTCCTTCAAAAATTAATGGTCGAAATGTTAAAAGACTATTGAAATTTGAACAATTTAGATACTGAATCGAAACTTCAAACATATGTATTGCGTATTTCATATGTTAAGACTTCATAAATATTTTTTTTAATAAAGGATTGTAAAATTGCCTGATATTATATTTATACAACGTTTTATAATCGAAATATTTACTGCTATTTTAGGTGTTTTAATAAACCGGCCCGCCTCAATATTAATTGTAATTTACTGACCCGCCACTAGATTTTTTTTAACTTACCGCCCGCGGTCAAAAGAATTTGCCTACCCCTGGACTAGACCATTAACTTTGTACCTAACTCTACCTAAACGACACGGATAACGGTACATGAGACATTAAATAAAACCGACAAAGCGGCCGTGAAATCACATTATTTGATAATTACATTTTATGTGCAACTAAAAATACAGATTACTCGTTTGTTTCTTCTCTTTTTTTAATATGGCCTTTCTTTCTCTCTTTTATAAATATGGCCTTCGATCGCTTTTCACGACTTACTTTGCCAATGTCAAGTTAAGTTAAATCATGTACATTCATTAGTCACTATGTACTAAGTCATGTGAGGTCAGGGTCTTGAGTAAAGCGGTGGCTTCGTTACTCAAGCTCATCTAGTGAGATTTGACGGCGGCGAGGAAATAGACGATTTTATTCATTTATTTTATTTTGGTTTACGATACACTAATTTCTTCATGATTATTTTATTTGTGCACTTTCATTGAATAAAAGTAATCTAATTCCCACCTAAATTAACCAATTTCACTCAATATTAACATGAAATTCAATAATAATGAAAAAAATACGACCATCTTAATTCACGATGGCGCCAAAACTCCCTACTCGTTTGTTAACAGGAGTGTCAACACTACAATCGTCATCTCAACAGTACTACGAACAGTTCTCATCAAACGTTGCAGAGAATAGAACACATGAGGGCCATCTCTACAAACGGGGAGCTCTTCTGAAAGGCTGGAAACAACGGTATGTACCAATATACGTATAAACTGACAGCGACAAGACTGTTTAGTTAATTATCTGCTATTGTTTTATAAATATTAAAGATATACTTTCAAAGCCCTTGCGGCGAATGCATGCATCGGGAAAGGGGTCGCATTCCAGCGCGGACGTCGTAGACGGGTACGAGTTGTATTTCAAACTGACAGCGCTTAGACATCAATTTGAATGAGCCTAAGTTTAAAGGGAAGATAATTTTAACACGTTTTTCATACTTCTTTTTGTTTCGCAGGTGGTTTGTGTTGGATTCCATCAAACATCAGTTACGGTATTATGACGCGATGGAAGACTCCAACTGCAAGGGGTTGATTGGTAAGACATTAACATTTTAACGTGATTTGCAAATTCTTAGAAAGGCATATGACAAATTGGTTTTATCGTATTATTTATTACAGCGCCATCTGTTTACTAAAATCACGTAATTGAATAATAACTATAAGTAACTGTCACGTAAGTAGTTTATGAATATTTTTTCCCTATATGCGGTCCTGCCAGGCAGCTCGTAAGAGTCATTATCGACGATGAAGTGCTTTGCAGCAAATTGACCGCCATAAGGACTCTGTCGTGTTCGGGTCCGGAGGCTAGGGTGGCCGGTAGACTTGTACATTTCGCAAGCATCGCAAACACAGGACAGAGACGCAAACTGTAACATCTATGGCATCTATAGGCCGCGATTGTCTCTTACAATCAGAAGAGCTTTGTGCTTGTTCGCTGACCTCTTCCTTAATCCTTCCGCTGACGACTCCGTCGCTATGAAACAGTGCTATATGCTTCAAGAAAAGAGCATGCTCATTCCTTAAAGATCGACAACGCATATGTGATACTCCTGGTCTTGCGGATGCCCGTGGGCAGAGCTGATCACTTTCCATCAGGTGAACCACTTGCTCGTTTGCCTCCTCTTGGATAAAAAAAAGAATCATGAAATCATATTGTATTCACAGAACTATCAGAGGTAATAACAGTCAGCCAAGCTGCGCCAGCTCAAGGCCCGCCGAAGAAATGCGACGATCGTTCCTTTTTTGATGTAAGTATTATCTTCTTTATTCACTTATTGTGCACTTCGTACATATTAATATTAGCATTCGCTATACCTGAGGCAAAGATAGTTGAGGGCATATGCAAGGAAAGCAAACAAGGCAAGAAATTTTGCTGATAAATTTGTGGATTACTTTACTAATCCGTGTCAAATCAGACGTATATATTCGTATTTGTTTGAATGTTGTGCAAAATTAGTACAGAAATGGACTTTCTTTTTTAGTAAATTTAAAAAAATGCACTAGTGTATATTTTTTTTGCAGCTACGGACAAGTAGACGAACGTACAACTTTTGCGCCAGCGACGCTAATTCAGCGCAAGAGTGGATCGAGAAACTTCAGGCTTGTCTCCAATGAGCTGATTAACACCTGAACGATCGCGTGATCCGCTGCCTGAACGCTACGAATCCGCTAAATAAACGCAAAATATGCGTAAATGAAATGTAACAGATTCGTTAGCTTGAGTTGTAGATGTTATGGAGACTCTATTAAAAAAGTTAAAAACGCTACATGTGATAGTGAATGATTCAATATTAGAATTTTTGTAAACTATTGCTCTTGGACTTTAACTGTTACGGAAGCGCAGCGATAACGCTGCGAATACGCTTTAGTAACGCGACTAATTCGATTCAGTATTACGGCTCACTAAATACATGTAAACATCGCTGCGTATACGCAGCGGAATCGCAATGTTAACGCAGTGCTTGGTTGTTGATGTGTTAGGCAATGACGTTTAATTAATTTTATTTTTGTACATTTTTTAAATGGTAACCGTCCTAGAATGGTAAATAATATTTAGAAAATCCAAAAGTAATTTTTAGCAAAAATATTTCCTGTTGAATAAGTTATTAAATATTTTTTCCTGGTTAAATATTCAACATGTTAGTATTTTATAAGTCACAAAAAAGGCCAATATTTTTTGTGTTGATAATTTGATAATACATGCTATGTGAAAGTTTGTTTGTCTGTTTTACAATTTTGTCCAGGCGTAAACTAAATCATGGAAATTTTAGGGACTCGTTCTATGGAAATAAAGATAGGTTTTTCACTTAGAAATAGATTTTTTTTTCAGTAGTTCAATACAAACAGTGCTTATTAGGAGAAATTAACAAAAATTTGCAAAAAATCTCATATAATTAATTAGAGAAATTCAAGTTTGTGGCATAAAAACCTGTTATTTAAAATTTTAACAGATTGCAGTTATAAAATAAATAACTTGCTACTATTAGGAGCGGTAAACACATTTCCGCTATATAAAAGCAACGAGCTATTAACTAGGTTTGATTTCAAAAAAGTACACTTATATACACATATATTTGTGAAATATATCTATCTGTACACATATTCGCTGATCTTTCGCATAAAAAAAATATTAACACGCCAGCAGCTCTCAAAGAGTAGTAATATACCAACGTTTTGGTAATATATATGTCTAGCAATATAAAAAGTCAGTGCTATACTATCGAATTATGCTACCACCACCTTTATTTAGCTTACTAAACATATTGTTTCTGCCATTGTCGTGCTCCGTTTTAGATGGTAGGCTAGAAGCTTTATTTAACTAATAAACTAGGGATAAGACCCAAACCTGTAGTTAGCAACGCGTAATTTATATATTATCGCTTCTGTGGTCTAGCGGTCCAGACTTGACTTCATAAGGTCCCGGGTTCGATTCCCGGAGCAGGCAACAAAAAGAAAATATGGTTTTTCCATTTTTCTAAAAAAAAGTTGTTTGGGATTGTAACTAGTCGTGGGTGCCCTGGTTATGCCTTTGCCTACCCCTTCGGGGATATGGGCGTAAAGATACTTATATATATATTAATTAATGTCCTTAAGGCGACGTGTACGGACAGTATGAAGATTTTAAAAGTATCATTAAATTACTAAATATCAAGCAATATATCTATACTAATATTATAAATAAGGAAATCTGTCTTTCTGTCTACGTTTATATTACGCTTTTACAGCTAAACCGCTAAACCTATTTCAATTAAATTTGATATGCATATTTTTAAAAAACCTATTCAACAAAAATGGGATTTGTGTGGGGTTTTCTACAGAAAAAAAATTGTTAGTTAACCTATTGCGCTATTCAAAATTTAAGAAAAAATAATATGAAATGGTAAAAAATATTTGTTTGGATAATTCGATTATGTTTAGTAATCTAAACGGACGTTTGCAAATCAGTTAACGCAATATTTTCGTGGACTGATTCGAATTTTGAAGAATTAGGGGGTTTACTGGTAAAAATTTGGGTTAAGGTTTCAGAGACGGTGGTGAATTGGCTATCTTATTTTTTACTTCATTTTAATTCGGTATTAATGTTTAGTCTTTCGCTATTTTTACGAGTTTTATTATCGGTCTTTGTACTTACTAGGTAGTTTTTGTAGTCCGTTTATATTTATCTAAAACATAATAATCTGTGTAAAAATTCAAGTTTTGGAAAAAAAAAGTTTTGGAACAGAGTAATAAATCTCAAGGCAATGAACTAAATTATTTTAATTAGTTAATATGTTTACTTACGGAGTCCTAGTGATTTGTAAAATAAAGAGAATATTTTTTCGCACGATATTCTACAAAGACTAAAAAGTATTTACTGTCAACATATTTTTCGCATAACTGATCTCGGATCTCCATAACAAGAAGTGGGAAGCAATCAGAATTAATTTATCGCTAAATAACGAGTGGGCGCTAGCTACCTAGTTAGTAAAAGATCTGATTGTTAATGAGAACATGACAATTGATATTAAAGTGAAACGTCACAAGACGCCTAAGATCTCGTGTAGTACAGAGATTATAGCTATAAATATAATATATTATTTGTTGAGTTTTATGTAAATATTTTATTGTATAAAGTTGACTTCCGTTGAGCATTTCTATTTGTAATCGATTATTTTATATGTTTATAGCTGTTATATGTTATATACATTGATGTAATTATTGTATCTTATAAGTTATTGAAGAGAAACACCATTCGTGGGTTTCTAAGAAGTCGTTATTTTTGAATCTATTAAAAACCGCCATATTGGACTAATTGTCAAACGTTGGTGGTAATTTTATTGCGCCCCCCTTTGAACTAATTTTAAGTCATTGCTATCTTCTTTTTGTTATAGTAATAGAAAGAGAAAACACTTTTAGTGCTTTCAGATTAGTTTGTATCTGACATTTTTACGGACATTTTATATATTCCTCGGAAAACGTCGATTACGAACGTCACTAGTTGCCATGTCCGGACTAATCTGACGTGTCTAAAATGTTTCATCTTTTTGCTTTATTAGAAAAAGATAGCATACACTTAAAATAAGTCTTAGTTGATGTCCAGCAGATTTACCACCTATGTCAACTGACGTTAGTTTAAAATCAGTCTTATGTCATTTTCTATGTATCAGTAGATATCACATGTGTAACACATGTTTGTTGTTTTTATTACTATGACTGCTAGAAAGAATAGCTATTTTTCATTTACTACAACAGATATTTAATGACACTCTCAAAAACATATTGACAGCAAAATTGTTTTTTTTTTCTGAAATTATAGAAGGCTTTAAGGCTTTTATGAGTCTCACAAGGGTTTATTAGCGTTTAATAAAAGCAGGGGGATTTCTGCCCAGACAACGGATACAACAGCAACTGATGGACCAAAAGAGCTTGTTGACGCGCATTTCCGTTGCATTTATTCGTCCGCCTTACAGACTTGACTACAAGGTCAACGCTCATAAACCATTGCAATACTTGCACCATAAATAGTATGATATTGCAAATGTTTTTAAATCCAGAAAGAGGATAATATTCTCATATTATGTAGTACTTATCACATCGTTCTTGAACTCGATTCCAACTTGTCGATTTTTTTTTTATATAGATTAACCATTAGTTATGTACCAGTTTCAAAATAATTTTGCTCCTGTCCCATTGTTACAGGCTTGGGTACATTACAAACCCTTCAGACTTTAAGACTTCAGACATTTCGTCGATTTTCTTAAGGGAAAACACTAAAACCTAAATTACATTGGATATCTAGTAATGTTATTGGCTTGTTGTGAGGCAAATGTTCACAACAATATCATGACATTGGTGGTGATTCTGCTGTTCACAAACTAAACTATATTTAGATGCATGCTATCTTATTCAATTGAATAGAAAACAAAAGAGATGGAACATTTTAGACATGTCAAATTAGTCCGGACATGTGAAATTGCGATGTTTCTAATCAATTTTTTCTGAGTGATAGATTAACCGCCTATAGAAATGGCGTGTAGGGTCTAATCTGACTAAAAGTGTTTTATCTCTTTCTATTACTTTCGTTGAAAGAAGATAGCAACAATTTAAAATTAGTTTAGTGACTGCGCAACAAAATTACCACTAATATGTAAAAGTTAATTCGAATTTAAGTTGACGTCATGTCGTATGACCAATGCAATACAAATAAGGCACAATACAGGCTGATACAATTTAATATTGCTTAGGGTTTAACTGATTTAAATGTGCGATATTAGTTAATGTTACTATTGTAAAGGGTATTGTAAATCGTTTATTTTGTACGAGAATCTCCATGTTACTCGATGTTTGTAAATATTTTGTGTTGACATATCATGCTGACGTGATACCGGTGCGTGTTGGAGTACAAATACTTTATGCATGTTGAGCCTTATTGGAGTAATAATTTCATCAAACTATGTCATTTGAATTTTCTTAACTTGTTTGTTAAAAAAAAATGTCATCTATTATAAAATGTAAGAAAATAGCACTTGAAGCATTTACACAGGCTCATATTTTTCTCATACGGTACAGTAAAATAATATTTCGCAAATGCTATTTTTACTATTCTTATTAAACAGTAATTATAAAAAAAAACATTGTTGAATCTGGTATAAATGTTCATTCTGTCCTACCAATGTTAATTCTGTTTTACCCCTAAACTCATTTAGTACACACGCCAGAATGTTTTAAAAGACCATGCCATACATACAGTCAGCCAGTCAGTGAACATATCAGTCACGAAAAGACATTGCATGTCCCATTTTTTCAGTACTATTATTACCCTATTTCAATTCTGCGAAAAGCAATTTCAAACTACGTTTTTCATCTTCAGGTAATTTATAATTTTACAAGTTGATGACAATGACAATTTGTTTCTTCGAACATTTATATTTATAAAAATTGTAAAAAAATTTAATTATTTTCATAGATGTTTAAATTTTTTTTATCACAAGTAACTTACTTAAGGGCTTATTATCCTAGTCTCATATTGATACCACATTAGCAACATTTTAGTGTCTATTTTGTTTTATTATATTCGTCAAGAAATCTGACTTCTTCCTATACTTTAGTTATTCGTCAACAGGCTTCTTGCTCACATGCAAAAGTATTTCGGTATCTGTATTGTAAATATTGTCTGGTGCATTTAATGATGTTACGTTGGCTAAGTAACTTGATGTCTATATTAAAGTCATTCTTATATGCATACTGGTTTTATTTGGTTTTTAATTGTTGAACAGAAAATTACCTAGATATATTGTGGCTGCCAAAAAATGGCTCACAAAAAAACGACAACTGGGTCAAAAATCCTTAGCCAATATATTATGCTCGCTAGGTCGTTTTTATCCTAAAAGAAAGGGTTTGGCTAATGTCATAATTTTTGTAGATAACTATTACAACACTCGTTTTAGCGCCATCTTATATTACTAGAAGTTACTTTTTTTATGTTATAGGAAGATAAGATTATCGGGTACCTTACCCTCCAAACTGGAATACGTCATGACGTTATGGCGACAGGAATAGGTAAATCAGTGGTACCAATCCGGGCGAGTCGCTTCGAATCTCTACCACCTAGTCAGATGTCACAATGTTAGTGACGATAAGCCTATGCTCGCCTTTTACGAGCTGCCTGGCAGGAAGGCAGATGGTCTATTCTGCAAAGGAGCCCGGACCAACATGGGGAAATTATTATTTTTTTGTTATAAAGCTGAAGAACGTTATAAAGAAACTGAAACAACTGAAACTTAATTTAATTCATTAGAATGGTTTAAAAGCTATTTAGAGAATAGAAAGCAATGTGTTGAGATATCGAAAGTTAGTGGAAACCGCAAGCAAGTATAGACACTTCAAGTTATCTTTTTAACGACTGCGGTATATCACAAGGTGGTGTTTTAAGGCCATTACTTTTCTTAATTTACATAAACGATTTTGCCTGATGCTATCAATCATGATTCAATTTTGTTTGCTGATGATGCTACACTTCTAATCAAGAGCAAAAATTAAAACGATTTGTTTGAAGAAACAAGTAAAACTTTGACTAAAATGACAGAATGGTTAAATGAAAATAATCTAAAAATAAATCTTACGAAAACAAAATTAGTTAAATTTCAAACACATTATAGAGATACTTAATAATTTGATGTTATTTCATATAATACTACTATTGCGAATGCAGATTGTACTAAAGTCGTAGGAATAAAAATCGATAAATTTTGTAACTAGAAATCGCATATTGATTTACTTTGCAATATAATCGATAGGTTTGTATATGTGTTGAGAAGAATTAGAGAAGTGTAAGGATTAAAGACATCTCTGTTAGCTTATCACGAGTACGTTTCTTCCGTTTTGTAGTATAGTATTCCTATTTGGGGGAATTCTGTAGAATTAACTAGACTCTTTAGAGTTCAGAAGAAGTCATCGACCACACATCCCAATAGACGCCGCATATAAGGCAAGATGGTTCTGTCAACACATAAGTGTAATTGTTCTAATGTAGCTTATTACTTAAAAAGATATGAACAATATCGACCAGGTTTGTGACCTGTAAACATTGTCGCGTTATTGTATAAAAAATAAAAAAATAGATTTAAAATGACTGTTGGTTCAATTAAGTGATAGGTACTTTAAAGCTGCCGCACTTCAAATCACCGAAAAGATGGTACAACTTTCCGTAGGTTAATTAAAAATTATAACATTCTTAATAACATTTTCAATTATTTGATGTTTATCGGAGTTCATCATATACTGGACAGTCATTGTTAGATGTGAGTTTCTATCCTTTTCTTACACATGTGATTTTCAAGCTATCACTTTCGTTTGCATACAGCTAGTGATGGACTAATGTGCAAATCTATTTTATCGATATTTTATTTATTTATTCCGAATGGGATACCGGTATTGTATATAGGTATTTATGTATTTTATCGATAAATTTAAGCATTGACTGAAACAATAAAAAACTTCTTACTCTGTGTACTTTTGAGTTGGCCTCTCGATAGTTACTCTTTTTCATGTGAGAAGTAAGCGAACAAGCACACGGCTCTCTTAATAATAACAGATAATCATGGCCTATAGACACCATTGATGCTACAGGTGCATTGCTGTCCTATGGTCGGAATGTAAGGCCTATTATGCAAATCTACTGGCTTCCCTACCCTCCGAATCGGAATGTGACACTGTCTTTATAGCGGCCGGAATGGGTAAGGCGGTGGATAACTATCCAGGGAAGTTCCTGCACACCACTGCATCACCAGTGATCTTGTTGACAATTACCTGTTTTACCTGTGTTCGCCTCTAAGAGGTGCCTGGCAGAGGGGCAGGTGATCTATTTTTCAGGGCAGATGTCAGCGGACCCGGAACAACACGATCGAAAACTGAACTTCTGCTACGCTGTTATTTGTCATTGAATAACTCATAAATAGTTGAGCCGATTATATTGAACTCTTTTAAGTGCATTATGTGGTTATCTGGGTGATGTAAATTAACAGACCCGGAACAACACGATCGAAAACTGAACTTCTGCTACGCTGTTATTTGTCATTGAATAACTCATAAATAGTTGAGCCGATTATATTGAACTCTTTTAAGTTCATTATGTGGTTATCTGGGTGATGTAAATTAAAGACTGGTTCCGATAGGCTATGTTAGGGTCAGTATGTCATAAAACTTTCAAAGGGCTGGAACAATTTAAAAACTAATTTGTTTACAGTATTTCAACGACATTTATTCATTAGTTTAGGTGGGAATTACTCGAATCAATAAAAACAATTATATTTTATAAGTACGTCTTTTATATCAGGTATCCACAAGATCATAAAATAAAAAAAATCTAATTTGGTTTAAAGAAACCAGACGAGAGAATTGGTTTCCGAATTCCAAATTCCAAATACAGTGAATTAAATCTCAACATTTTGCAGAAGCTTGTTTTATACACTTTACACCACTGCTGCTTCATGACAATGCTAGACCACATACTGCACAACAGACGGCTTCTCAATTAGAAGAGCATTAATTGGAATGTAAAAAACATGCACCTGACCTAACTTGGTGCAGTCCAAACCACGTCCAAAGATTTTATTGATTCCCGTTCGAATGGTTTTTTAGTAGAGCAAATGTGCTTAGGAAACAATGGTTCATACTTTGATCAAATAAAAATATTACATTAAAAATGTTCGACTTATGTTTCTTCCCTACAAAACGCCAATTACAGATGTAAGGACCTTATATATTCAAGTACGGATATTACTCTCAGCCGCAAAAATGTGTGACCTTGAGATGTTGAGTTGCTTAGCTGCGATGTGACATGCAATAACAAAATGCGATATAATCCGTTACAATGTCGTACTTCATAAAATAAAAGGCATATCGATAAAATATATTGTTCGTATTAAATATGTCTCATCTCTAACCTTACATATCTGTTTATGAATATGACGTGTTGTCATTGCAAGGGCCAATAA
>NJDC01006232.1:28661-64032 GCA_002245475.1 Calephelis virginiensis
AGTAATTAGACTAATTGTCATTATCTATTTTATTTTATATCTTAATTAGCAACAAGGATTTACCAAAAAGGTTTAACTTATTTGATTATCTTCACGCCAAGTCCCTAGTGGGACAGACAGATAGTATCATTAGTTTGACTATTTAAAGATTGTAATTAGATTTTATGTTATGTGCAAATGTATGAATTGTGGTTGCATTATTTATAACAAAATAATGTTCAATACTATAATCAAATTATTTTAACAACAGTCTATATAGTACTCTTTTTATTTGTCTGCCTGTCTTAGGCTAAGATGAACTGATATAACTGTAAAATGTATCCTATTGTAAATTACTTTATGATTCTAATCTTGAGAGACTACAGTCACAAAATAGACCTTACAAAATAAAATACTGACACAACATTCTGTCTGTTGTAAGTAAAAGCTGCTTAATTAATCTAGTGAACAGTAGATGTTTCTTGACTTTACTAAACTTAACAAACTCTCTTTGCACTAATTTTAGGTCGCCCTATTTATGTATCTTTTGCTGTACCAAAAAATAAATACAGTAATGAAGAAGAAAACATTAATACCAAACCAAAAAAAGAAAAAAGGCATGCTGTATCTAAAGATGAATTTGAAACTCCTGACTTTATTGAAGGTAACATTTATTTTGATATATCATACATTAAATTGAGCACTTCCCCATGCGGGATGTATGTTTATATTATTAAAAATGAAGTTATTGTAAATTTCATAAGAGTTGAATTTTTTATTTTAAGAATGTGATGGAATGTTTTTTTTAATTATATTAATGCATACTACCTTTCAGTTCCAAGTGAGCAAAAATCAAAAGAAGAAAAGAAGACACAAAAAATAAATAGAAATGCTAGGCTTATCATTCGTAATGTATCATTTAAAGCTACAGAAGAAACATTGAAACAACATTTTGATCCTTACGGTGAAGTGCAAGAGGTAAAATTACTGAAGAAACCAGATGGAAAATTAGTTGGATGTGCTTTTGTACATTTTAAAAATGTTCCAATGGCAAAAAAAGCCCTGTTGAGTACGAATATGAAACCATTTTTAGGTTTGTTTATAAATATTTTTCATTTATTAGAGATAAGCTCACATTTTGTACTTTATTTTATTTACTTTTAGGCACATTTTCTAATATCAGTTGTGTTCAATAAAGAGTTAATAATAATAATAATTGTATACATATGGTTTTGAAAGTATACGAAGGAATAATGCAGTGCAAAAAGCTTACTGTAGTTATTTTAGACAAAGAAAAATATACGTAGAAAGAGGTACTAATGAATCTAATGAATAGTATTTTTTTTTATGATATTGGAAGGCAAACAAGCAGACGGATTTCCTGATGAAAAGAAATTCATGCGGCCTAGAGACACCAAAGGTGGTAATGGTGCGTTGCCAACCTGAGGCCGGGATGTTAGGCCTCGAGCAAAGTTTACCGGCTATCTGACCCTCCAAACCGGATCACGTCATGACGTTATGGCGGCAGGAATAGGTAAGGCGGTGGTACCAATCCGGGTGAGTCGCTGCGAAACTCTACCACCTAGTCATGTCATGTCATGTTGTTAGTGACGGTAAGCCTGTGCTCGCCTTTTACGAGCTACCTGTCAGGAAGGCAGATGGTCTATTCTGCAAAAGGAGCCCGGACCAACACGGGTAAAGCCCGTACCAACACGGGGAAAAGTAAGTAATTTATTTTGTTTTATAATCATACTTTTTACAGAGAAACTAACAAAATCTATTTATTAATAATAATATAATTAAAAATTTAGTTCATTTTTAAAACTTTTGCTACAGTAATGGTCATCATTATTATCTAATTATGTATGTCCTTCATCAGTCACTGACTGAACAACTTGCAGTTTTGCAAAATGCATCTTTGTAATATTATATGGATATTTGATATATTTTTTAAAATTGTAATTAAATTACAGGTCGACCAATATCAGTTGACTGGGCAGTCGCAAAGAATAAATATATGCAACATGTTGTCAGTCAGCAAATAGAAATGGAAGATAAAGTGAAGAAGGAGGAGTCGGACAGTGATGATGAAATACCAATGAATATATCAAATGATGATGTGAAGGCAGAGGTCAAGAGTGAGTTAAATTATTATACTTATGTTTTTATCATATCTCAGGAGTCCAGAACCAATATCTTTGTTGGCTTTTAAAACTTTTTCTTACTATTTTAATGGATAGGAATTGAAATTATATCCAAGGAACATTTGACATAGAGAGATCAATTTATCTTATTGTTCCGAAGTAGTTACAAAAAGGTATGAACTAGAAACAGGGAAACCTAGACATATAAGGGTATTGCCAAATACTTTCGGAACTTTTGATTGGCCAAATTAAATATCTTACAAAAAACATTTTCTTATAAATAATGTTAATTTCAAACAAAATTTAACAAACAGGTGAATCAGAATCCGGCAGTGATGATGAATCTGGTTGTGATAAAGCATCTGATAGTAATGGCAAATCTGATGATGAGAGTGGAAGTGAATCAGATGATGAACAGGAATCTGAAGATGAAGGTGACGATAAAAGTGTAACAAGTACTCAACCAGACATACAGAGGTAATTAATAAGCTAACAGGGTGACTTTTATTAGTGAAAACTTTTTGGAGATGGCAATGTTCAATTACTAAAAGCAGTGTACCAAGTTAATCTCATAACTGTAATTTTAATTAATTCCAGGTATAATATTTATTTTGCTTGTGTAATAATTTGTATTAATATAAATATTCATTTGATTATTGATATTTCTTGTGCAAAAATACCAGAAGGTTAAAAAACCTACTGGTGTTTTCACATCTAGATTCATGTATAACAGTGTGGTTCAGTAAGTGTAAAATGTTAGGATTTCAACAGGTATAGGTCAACAATCTGTATATCTTTATAGTTTCAGATCCATCCTACCGGTTTTAGCTAAATATGTATATAATGTAATAACTAAACTTTTCATGTTATTTCATGCACTATAGTCATGCAGGCATTCCATTGGTCATGCATTATGTTTGAATTTTTGTCAACTAATATAACAACTCTTCAACCAACTTAATTAATCGTAAATTAATTTGATACAAATATCAGTTGCAACTTTATTTTTGCGGGGTTTGCGGAATTTCATATAAACTTTTATCCTTTTCAAGGTAGGATTTCCTAAAATATGTCCTTAGTCATTATTGAGTATTCATAATTTTTGGGAAATCCGTTTATTTGTTTGGACTATAAATAAATTAATATCATTGGATAAAATGAACAAAAGGAAGCATGGGCTTGTCCCTTGTATACTATATAAATAGATAATGGAATAAATTTAATAAACACTCAGACCTAGAATCAGGCTAGAATACCCAGCTAGGAATCTAACCTGAGCCTCGGGGATGGTCGGTAGAGTCAGGTATGTATTCAAAAGGATAGTGCACAGTTGGACGGGTCGCTGCGTGTCAGGTTGGGGCGCATCGCATAACATAGAACACGGATTAAACCGTCGCGACGCGACCCGACATAGTGTGCGTTGCTCCATGCAAGTATGTAACTTGCTATTGTGCTGCGATGCGCTCCGTCAAAAGTGTGCGCTTTCCTTAATACCTCGATCTACGAGGCGAGGCGAAGTGATTAGCCACGTTGTACTATACTCAGATAAATGTTTTTATTACAGAAGAAATCTAAATGACGCTGAGGACGGATGCACAGTGTTCCTCACAAACATTCCGTTCAGTGTGGACAACGACCAGCTGAGGACGTTCGCAGAAACCACGGGCCCGGTGAAGTATGCGCTCGTGTGTGTCGACAAACTAACCGAACACTCTAAAGGCACTGGTTTTATTAAGTTTGTTGTAAGTATTGCTTTAGGTTGAAACAAAATACTTGGCTAATAGAATCGTACAATGACTAGCCTACCTATTCCTATTGTCATTATAACAGTGCTTGTTTTTGTCGTGTTTCCGTTAGGAAGTGATTAAATTTAGATTTAGCTTTAGATTCCTCTTGGTAACACACTCATTACATTTTCATCGTCTTAGTGTTCATAGGTGACGTTATTATAAAACCGTAAAATCACTATAATATTATATTCTTCTTCTACTCAATTTTAGAAATGGGTAATTATGTATTTTATTAATTAGGTTATGACTGCAGGACAAAACGGCCGAACCGATTTTAATGTATTTTTGCTTAGAACACTAGTTAGCAATGGTATCCTCAGGTGCACGAAATAATGAGCACAAAGCGAGCAAAGCTTCGGTCAACAATAAGGTAATTAACATTCTTCTTTTTCCGTAAATATTTGATTCCTCTACCCTTCAAATAGTATATAGGTTACAAAGATTCTCCCCAAAGATTTTCCTCGTGTTGGTCAGGGCTCCTTTGCAGAATAGACCATCTGCCTTCCTGCCAGGCAGCTCGTAAAAGGCGAGCATAGGCTTACCGTAACTAACACTGTGACATCCTACTAGGTGGTAGAGTTTCGCAGCGACTCGCCCGGATTGGTACCACCGCCTTACCTATTCCTGCCGCCATAACGCCCAATGCTTGCCGTTGACGTGTTCCGGTTCGGAGGGTAAGGTAGTCGGTAAACTTGCTGTTGCTTGAGACCTAACATCCCGGCCTTAGGTTGGCAATGCACCATTACCGCCTTAGGTGTTTCTAGGCGGCGTGAATTTCTTACCATCACGAAATCCGTCTGCTTGTTTGCCTTCCAAAATCATAAAAAAAAATCTAGGTCAGAATTAGTTTAATTTTGTTCGGATAAAGTGCACAAGTGAAATATTTATGGAGAAATTAGTGTATCGTGTATTTTGAGGCTTGTTTGCCTTCCATTATCATAAAAAAAGAAGCAAATCTTAATAGAATTATTTATTTGCAGAATAAAGATGACGCAGAAAAGTTTCTGGCGCTGACAGGTGACCAGTTGAAGCTGGAGGGCCAGTTGATGCAGGCGAAGCCGGCGCTCAAGCGGGAGAACCTGCAGAAGGCCAGCAAGAAGCAGCCCAAAGACAACCGGAACCTGTATCTTGTCAAGGAAGGAGGTATGTGTGATAAATGTTTTTTTATAAAATTGTCTGTATAAATAGTTGTATCTAATTTTTACGAAATAGCTCTACGATTTTGACGAATGTTTACACTAAGATAGCTTTACTATTAAAGTTGATCTAGGATAAACACACACATAAAAAGTTTGATAAGTAGTGCCATCTGTTATTAGTTTTAAAAATCGCTGGAATGTTCACACACGTATCCCGTATGTATAGGTGACAGAGTTACAACCAGGGCATCCGCTACTAATCGAAGATACCAAATCTCACAATGTAATAGTTACAAAGCTATTACCAACCGGTAATTTATTAAATCTCATGCAACATTTTTTTTTAAGAAAAATTAAAAACACATTTTAGTTGTCCACCTAAGAATCGAACCCGAGACCTCATAGTCGACGCCAAATATCGGACCAATAAATGACAAAGGTCATAGGAATAAACTGGTGAATAATTAATATTGGTGTTTGTAAAATATAAATGTAAGCTATCCAAAAACAGGGCAGCATGGCATCAACAAATTATGGCCGTATTTTTTTCGTAATTTTTTTGAATTTTGTGTAAGCTATGGAGTAATAATTAATACAATTCCCCGTGTTGGTCCGGGTTCCTTTGTAGAATAGACCATCTGCCTTCCTTGCCAGGCAGCTTGTAAAAGGCGAGCATAGGCTCACCGTCACTAACACCGTCACATCTGACTAGGTTTAGCAGCGACTAACGTCATGACGTGTTCCGGTTCGGAGGGTAAGGCAGCCGGTAAACTTACTTTTGCTCGAGGCCTAACATTCCGGCCTCAGGTTGGCTTTGGTGTCTCTAGGCGGCGTGAATTTCTTAATCCGTCTGCTTGTTTGCCTTCTAATATCATAAAAAAAATCTAGGTGGGAATTAGTTTAATTTTGCTCGGATAAAGTGCACAAGTGAAATATTTATGGAGAAATTAGTGTATCGTGTATTTCCTCGCTGCCGACAAATCTCACTCAATGAGCTTGATTAACGAAGCCACCGCTTTACACAAGACCCTGACATGACTTTTTGACGACTTATGACTAATTATTATTGAATCCCGATTTTGATAAATTTGATGCAAATTTCTACTTGAGTAATAGCAAAATGCTAACGCGAATGCCAAAACCTGAAGAAAGAAGAAGAAAATATTTTAGTACCGGTAAAGTAAGAAATGAATACATGATTTTAATTCTTTTCATGATTAAAGAATAAAATGCTCCAATAAAGGTTAATAATTAATAGTTGAATCAAACTGACGAAAATTAGTCGCCCAGCTTTACAGCACGCTTAGATGGCCAGTTTGACGTTTGTAATGCCTAAGTGAACAATGACATTTTTGTAGTAATATATTCTTTCATTGTGGTCTAGCGGTCCGGGTGTTGGACTTGACTTCATGAGGTCCCGTGTTTAATTCCCTGGTCGGGCAACAAAAAGAAAATGGGTTTTTTCCAATTTTCTAATTAAAAAATGTTGCTTGGGATTGGAAATGTGCCCGGTTGGCGATAGGCTTGCCACCTATCACATTGTGGGACTTAGTGTCTTCGGCTAGTCGTGGATGTCCTGGTTGTGCTTCTGCCTACCTCTTCGGGGAAATGGGTTTGAAGATACTTAGTATATACTTTTTAATTAGCAGTTACTTGCCATACTTGTCATAAATACAATTTATTGAACCTGAACCCTTTACTACGAGTTTCTATAGATTACGTTCGGTAATTAACATATTAAAATCTATTGCGATTTTGGTTAAAAAAATTATTTAGTCCTTTTAATTACGAGTAGAGGCACTGTTCATAGTTTTTATACAAGCAATTTAATTATACGCTAGAAAGTATAGCGTCATAAATCCATAGTAAGGTCTCTTCGATGATGAATTGACCTATTGATTCTTACTGTTATACTGCTACTGTAGTATATTATAAATATTGTGTGTGGCCAGTGGTGGTAGCGGGCACCAAGGCGGCGGTGGGTGTGTCGGCTTCCGACATGGCCAAGAGGCTCACGCTTGAGCGCAGCAAGACGCAGATGCTGAAGAACCTAAATAGGTAACTAAAAATACTATACATCTGTAATATCATCATTATTTTGCATACAATAAGATTATTTTGTAATGTCAATTTTATGTAATTACAAAATAGTGTAACACCAAGATATGCACTGCAAATGCTAGATCTACACGTTTTCTGATTGCCACAAATTACAAATCTATAGAAACACTTGGATTAATTAGGTGATCCAAACAGCGATATTCACATGTTTGCTGTGTTATGAAAAATGTCAGCTAATGAAATTTAACTTATAATATAAACTTATAAAAGTAAACGACAAATTTTGCAAAGATTTTAATCATCGATGATTAAAGAGAGAGAGAGAGAGAGATGGGATAGGGGGGAGAAATGGGGGTCAAATTTATAACACACCTTGTTTTGCGTTGGGGGTTAATAAAACGAAAATACAGTATAAGAGTTTTGAACGATCCCCGCATATGACAAGCCTAATATTTCAAATATTCGTTTACTATCAATTGAATATGCAATAGGCTCGCTTAGTTCATGTACTATGAACTAATAATAATTAATTAAATTCACAAAACTAGAACGAACTATTCCGTAACCGTATGCTTAATCGTTCATTTAGTACATCGTTCACAACCACTAATTGTACTTAAATATTTTGATTTTTAACTACGCCATTTTAAAAATAGCATTATTAATGGAGATAAAACTCCTCATAAACATTTTAGAATGACAGTCCGAAACTTGCAAAGTGTAAAGGAAAATCAAAATATTATTCATTCCGTGACAGGCGTGAGAATCGTGAGACGTTACTTTATCTAATGTACTACTGAAGTAATAGTACTAGAAGTCCGAACTAGTACATTCGAATAACTGAACTATTACGGAGCGATCCTTATTGTAACCGAGCAATAACAAGTATATGATGCAAGTAACATTCTGGCAGAGACTTCGTATTGCCATCATTTAAAACTTATTCAAGTAATGATCATTATTGAATGTAACAAGTAGTGGAGTATAATTTTATATTGTAACTCATGTCAAACATCGATTTTTCGATGTCCCCCCTTCAATATGTTTTCTCTTTCAGATTCGTGTCCCGGTACCGCGTGGTGGTGTCCAACCTGCCGAGCCACGTGGACGACGGCAAGCTCCGGCGCCTTTGTACCGGCGCGGCGCCCACCGCTGCCACCATAACGGAGGCGCGAGTCATGCGCGACCTGCGGGCGCTCGTCGGCCGGGACGGGAAACATCCGTCAGTAACTTACTGGACTAAACCCTATCCCTCATCTTAATAAACACGGAGTAATATTCCAAGGTGCAATCTAGTATGATAGTCTTTATTACAATGTGGTACAACCATTGGTAGGTTGCCTAAAAGTGACGAAGCGTTGCTCATAGTTACACTAAATGTTTCAAGTTAACAATCAATAACGAACGGCCGTAGTTAGATTTTTTGTTATTCGTACAAAAAACTACCATTCATAAGAACAACGACTCGTTCCTTGAATATAGGAATCGGGTATTGCTGACTTATTTATATCATTCACCACTGTAACACTCCAAACTTACGGAATAAGTAAAATAAAAATAAGTAAGTAAGTAACTTCACGCCCATATCCCCGTAGAGGTAGGTAGAGGCACACCCAGGGCACCCACGACTAGCCGAAGGCACTAAGTCCCAGTGGCAAACCTATCGCCAATCGGGCACATATCCAATCCCGAGCAACATTTTTTTATTAGAAAATTGGAAAAACCAAATTTTCTTTTTGTTGCCCGACCCATTGTTCGAACCCGAGACCTCATGCAGTCAAGTCCAACACCTGAACCGCTAGACCACAAAGGCGATCCACCTACCAAACCTACGGAATCTCGTTGGCAACCAGATCAGGTGCTAACGTAAACGACGCAAGAGTTATGAGAGATCTAACAGCATTAGTTGGTCGGAACGGGAAGCCCTCGTGATTTGAGCAACATTCAATCCAGATTATAATCAACCTTAACACAATCCAATCGAGTACGATAACTCACACCGTCTTGCAACAAAAAGAAGTTTAAACACTCGTTAAACACATGTTTTTTTTTTTTTTACTAAACACTCTAAAATTGGAATCTCAACCAACAGCATGTTGCCACGTCATCCACATGTAGCTTGCTTTTGGTTGGATGTCAATTTTGGACAGTTGGTTTAATTAAACAAGTGTTTAATTAAACAACGTTTTGACTTGTAGGTGAATTCCCTATAGATTTAACTTGCTCTGGGTGGAAACCTCCGTTGAATATGGATCGAATAATATAACAGTATATTTAAAACTCACAATCCTAAGTTGTTCCTTCAAGCTAACCCTAAAATAGTTTTTATCAAAAATTATATTTTTGCCACAAGTTTTTTTTTTCTTAAGGCAACCAACAGTGGTATTTCCCCGTGTTGGTCCGGTGTCTTTTGCAGAATAGACCATCTGACTTCCTGCCAGACAGCTCGTAAAATGCGGGCATAAGCTTCACGTAACTAACGCCGTGAGATCTGACTAGATGGCAGAGTTTTGCAGCAACTTGTTTGGATTGGACTATTGACCATGTTCTGAATACGTCCACCTTTACCGCTGCCGCTAACCGCTACTGACTACTGAGGTTAGGTGGCGACTGGCGTGTACAACGCTTTCGCTCCCCGCTTGCCGCTCTAAACCGAAAGTCGTAATGTAAGGAGTTTTCGAAGCTCCTATGACCACCTTCCGGTCAACTATTACAACCATTATTATCCATCCATTATTATTATTACCATTTATTACATCTTATTTTTTAAGTTTATACATTTAAAATAAAAAATATATAAACATAAAAAAATAGTATCCCAAAGACGGTGGTCTTACAACTAAACCGTCAGTGGTCAGGGAGACAGACTGAGGAATCTCCGCACAATGCGGGCCGTACCCAAAATTGCTGCCTTCTGAATCCGGCTCTTGACCCAAGGTTAAAGAGCGAGTCTCTTAAGATATTGGTCGAGACTCTTCGCTATAAGACCGTTTACTGAAACGACTATCGGGACAATTGTTGTTGAATCAACATCCCACATGTCGGTGTATACTTACAGTAAGGTACTTCAAAACCGACAAGCCCATATCGAAGAGCAAGTTGCTGGTGAATTATCTTGGCTACTTGGTTATGCCTGTGCAAGTACTCGCCGTTGGCAAGATGAACAACCGGAAATAATATGCCTTATAGATTCACCTGGACGACGGCACGCTCGACATATGTCAACCGTGCCATCCTTCATGATATATTTCCGATAGTTATTCGCCTTGACAACCTCGTCTGCAATTGCACAAGCAAAACCTTCTGTTTCACCAAAGAGGTCACCGAATCGTAACCAAGACACGGACGCTAGTGTATCGACATCAGGCCCATAAAGAACCTGATAAAATCGACCATGTAATTCTTTGCTAATCCATACGTTCAAGCGATCCTGAGTGCTAAGTACCACCGGTTTATGCCAGTTCTCTTTGCCTAAGGAGAGCGGGGTTAGTCCATTATCTACTGACACAACATCACGATGCATTTCACACTCAACATTTAGGAAGTATTTTCTAAGATTGTATACTTCACGGTTATGGAGGTTTTTGGCATTTAGGAAGCCACGTCCTCCTGATTTCCGAGGGATATACAATCTCATCACAGATGAGCTTGGATGATACATGCGGTGTGTTGTCAATATTTTACGGACTCTTCGGTCCAAGATATCTAGTTCTGACTGAGTCCACCTTAATATGCCAAAGGTGTATACTAAAACAGGCATCACCCAGCTGTTGAAAGCGCGAACCTTATTACCCCCTGACAAAAGGATTTTCAACACTTTTGTCAAGCGGCCGAAGAAACGTTCAATCACCAGCTTTTTAACGTCCCGATCCAGTATACCTAGACCCTCTGGCATACCAAGATATTTGTAAGTTATCCATATAACTATTACATTGTAGATATAATAAAATATATATGTTTCAGATCGAAAGGGTACGGATTCGTGACGTTCACTCGGCACGAGGACGCGCTCGCCTGCCTCAGGAAACTGAACAACAACCCCGACATATTCGACAAAAATAATGTAAGTCTTCCCACTAGTAGCTGGAATTATTTTTAAAGACAATCATGCACTGTTTTCTTGTTTTTTTTTCACAAATACAAGTTAGCTATAGACACCAAGGTCACTAGTTAATTAGTTGAGCTACGAAGGAAGACAACAATGTATAGTTACAGAAAAATCCATCACTCTATATTACTAGCTAATGGGGTCGTTTCATCCCTACACCACAAAAGTTTTCCCCTCGATAAAGTTAATACTTACCTAAAACTTTTGAGTCAAGATACTACTATTACTACTTCTACTGCTTCTAGAATTTTAGGAACAACATTACCTTCACAACCATAGAAATTGTTTCATAATCTTTTGCGTTATTTAAAAGTTAAACATTCAGACATACGCAAAGGGTGCTTCGTGCTATGACACGTATTTTATTCTGCAGGTACCTATTGGATGGAATAGAAGTAGCATATTTCTTTCTCCAATTTTTATCTATTTCTATGCTAAAACTCATTAAAATCAGTTGAGCCATTTTGACGTCAAATCGACATCTTTTTTTGTGTTGATGACGCATACCTCTCACCTGGAAAATGGTGTAGTAAAGACGGAGGTACACTGATATCTTAATCTTGGTAAGAAAGAAGAAATAAGTAAATTCAAACAACCTTTCACCTTATATCCGAGATTAATTAATATATATTATTGTATGCGCTTATCTATGAATAAGTTATTTCAAATTATTTAACAGGGTCAAATTTTCCTATAATATATACTATGTTTCTTATACTTGTTTTTATTCTGGATAAAACTTATTTCAGAGACCGATAGTATCATTTTCAATAGAAGACCGCACCGCTCTCAACGCAAGGAAAAAACGTCTTGAAAAGTCCATCGCTAACAATCCTCTCGCTAAAAACACAAACGGAGAAACCAACGAACGGACAAACAGAAAGAGGAAACAGGAACACCCAGACGAAAGCTACATAAAAAAGAGAAGATTTGAAAAACAAGAGAGACAGAATGCTGTCGGCAGATTTGTTAGACCTCCAACGGATGATGCAGAGGAATTCACAGGACTTACGGCGAAACAGGGAAGCCAACACAAAATGAGGACGAATCATAAACTAAAAATGCAAGCGAATATCCATAGACAAAATGTTAAAATGGAAAAGAAAAAGAGTAAACGGACGTTGAAATTAAAGATGGCGGCGCGCGAACGGATAAAGCAACCTAAACAGAAAATCAATAAAAATCCACAGAAGAGAAATAAAAAGAGGAAATTTAATCACGATTTGTTGTAAAAAATATGTTGGTATACTAGGAAAATATGTAATATCTTATACAGAATGTACCTGTAATAAAGATATTTTGTTTTAATTATTTTTTCTATTTAAACTCACTTGAATCTTGGAGTTGTATTTATCCCCGCGCGTCGGATAGAATAAGTTTTGAAGAATTTAAGAATGCGTAGCAGAAGACGGCAAACTTCACCAATATGGAATTAAATTATAATATTTTAATAAATACATATAATAGACCATGTATTAAGTCTAACTAATTATGTTACCCTTGATTTCAGTTTAGATTGTTAATATAAAATGTCCCAAATGCATGTTGCATTAGGAAAGTAAAGGCTTTTTCCATTTCTGTAATCCTTGAGAGTTGATAAAGAGCCCCGTCACGTCTTATCGGATCCTCTGAGTCCAATAACTGCGGCAAACGCAAGCCTTCCCTCCCAACCCTAACATGAACTCTCAAGATACACAATATTACAACCCGACGGCTAACAAGCGACGAGCCACTACTCCTCCAACAAATCTAACCAGTAACCAAAACGCAGCACCAGTAGAGGTTCAGTCACCCGGGAGACAGCCCTTGTTGTTGTAGGGAATAGTCCAATCTGTCTAAATAGAAATGTACCGGGCATTATCCTCGGCCCTCAAAGCCCGATGAAGTTATAAAAAGTGCGAGTCTGGCAACATACTATTGGTCATTCCAAAAAAAGAGAGTTGATAAAGAGCTCAATTTTAATTTGATCACGGTGACGACATTAGTGACATACGAGATAAAAGATGAGAAGATTTGTACGTAATTATTGCACTTAGTCTGACTAATTATATTGTCATGGCTGTTAACGATTCTAATATATAGACTTAAATATACAACCATAATAATTTAGTAAACACCCAGACCCAGGAATGAAGATTTTAAATGTTCATCATACAAATGCCTGTCCCGTCGGTAATCGAACCCAATCCTCGCAGTTGGTCTGTAGAGTTAGGCGTATACGCTAACTCCTCGGCCAACGAATCATTAATTTGTGACGATGCACAGGAAGTACCGTCTTACAATATTTTTTCAGAGGTGCATGCCATCAATAGTTAGGTATTTATCAAGCTTTCGATGAAAATGTATGAAACAGTTTCGTAGTGAATGCAGATTTTCCCAATTTGTTGGGAGTATCTTGCAATATTTCCCATTTGAGTAACTGTATTTATTAGATTAGTATAAGTTTAGATATATTGTTTTATGAAGCCCTACCTTAGTTTTTAAATACATGAATTGTCTCTTTCACCCTAAGCTTGTCTGGCAGAGGTTGTTTTGAAGCGACAAGACCGCCTTTGTGTACCTAAGTTAAATATTATAAGTGAAAGAGTGTATATTATTTTAAATTTTGGTGCATAATAAAGTGTATTCATTAATTCGTTCACGAGTGGATGGTGGTCTGCTTCAATACTTCAAAGTTAAAACCTCCCGTGCCTGACCATTTTTAAACCCCGACAAAAAAAGGGAAATGTTATAAGTTTGACGTATCTGTGTGCTTGTCTGTGGCGTTAAAACTTGGGAACAGATGGGCCGATTTCGATACGTTTCTTTATTTAAAGGCTGGCGTGATCGAAATGGTTTTTAGTAATATTACAACATGTAGGTTTTGTCAGAGGTTATTGCACTTTTTTAATTTTCGTTTTTTATCTTACCGGCAAAATCCACAAGATATTTTTTATAATTACGGAAATAATCTTTAAATTAAAAAAATTCAATAAACCCTTAACAAACGGTCTATCCCTTTAAAAGTTATAATGCCACAGACAGACACACACATTTATCTAACTTACAATACTTCTTTTTGGTGTGCTTTGGAAAAACTGTAAAGATTACGAAACATAATACCAGAACTCTTAAACTATGATCCATCAGCCATCTACCAGTTCTTTGTCATTATGTCCTCCTCATCAGAAAATATGAACAGATGTAATTAAGACGAATCGAATGAGGCTAAACTCGATCGCTTCAACAGTAGGCATTCCAGGGTTACGTCTCGTATCTTCGAGCTCTACTATCATCAGACCAGCTTAATTTTACCAACATCCGTTAGTGCAGTTGTGCACATTCAAAAGTGGCAAATACCCATAGTGTGTCTAATATCCATTCTGATGCTTCCAAATAAACTGAAGACCTTGAACACCTGCACAGATCTCCATAAATTATAGCTAAGAACCATCTCAATCACGTCAGCTATCAAGTAAAAAAACGCATCAAAATAGGTCCGTCTGCTGAAGAGCTACGATGCCTCAGACAAACACACTCACTGACAGACACGTCAAACCTATAAAGGAGTTTGACTTACCGGTGCCGGTTACGTATAATTATTCTTTTTTTCAACTTCAAGGTTTGTATGTAAACTGGAGATAAGTGAACTGATTTGGTAATTAAAAACATATAGGTGGAAACGATACTTTGCCAACCTGAGGCGATTATTAAATGTAATGGCGGCAGGAATAGGTAAGGTGGTTTTAGTATATCACCTAGGTGGATAGGAATCGTTTATATAAATCCCACACTTACGGTACTAACGAAGCTTCGCCTCTTCGAAAGTGCTTAGTAGGAAAATGGTTGACAACTCGGAGAAACACATCAAATATTTTTTTTAATTTTAATAGGTTTGAACCCACTCTGCACCAGCGTAAAGCCAACTGAAGTTTTTATATATTATTCAAAATAGCGTGTAAACTATCACCAATACGCAATTTCAAGTGAGAGGAGATCATTGAACACTATTTTTTTGCATGATCATGAGACCCGCTGTCGTATAATCAATTATCTACCACGGTACGGCCAGCTGACTTTATCTTCGAATAAATGCGTTAACTATCATTTAGCAAGTTTTCAGTCGGGATAAAATAACCGAAAACAGTTATTTTTTCTACGGGTTTAAGAGGCTGCCGCTGTCTTGCCCACCTACAGAGCGGCAGCTGAAGTTTGCTTCTTAATGCAACGCATTTCCCGAGTCATTTCAGAGGAAATTAATCAAGAAAACCCCTCGCTGGCTCACGGACCACAAACTAAGATCTCTTATTTTTTTACTCTGTTGTATTTCTTATTGGATGGATACTTGCGCAATTCTTCTACAATTCACGTGATGTTTACAATTATTAATGTGACCATCTTCGGCCGGGAAATCATAATATTAATACGTGAAACAAAAACCCCTTTTTACAAAAATTGCGCTGACGGAGGAGTACGAAATTGGCACACTTATAGTTTATGTGTAGGAGAAGTGAAAAACGCTAATATTTTCAATAATAACACACATGCGTTTGACACACACAAACAAATATATTACATTGATGATAACAATAAAAGATCACAGATGGTGCTCAAACTATATTCATAAAGTTTGGAAACAAAGTAGTTGGTATTTATAAATGAAGATGACGTTGTCATCAAAAAGATATTGAAATTTATTATGGTCGGATTTCGACCAACAGGCGACCGCTAGTTAGCACAAATGTCTAACACCACCGATCATCAGCTAGGATCTCGTTGATTCCCAACCGGAGCAGGCATTTATGTGAAGAATACCTATATGCAAGGTTATGCTATACAAGACGCAAACTATATCAGAAGCATATAATTACGTACAATGAAGTATTTGCTTAAAATACATAATCAAATAACAAAAATAAGAATAAAACACTAAAATTTAATATAAAAACTTTATTTAACCCTAAAATATCGCCGTGACAACAATGACCCTATGATAACATTTCAGTCGATTCTTATGAAGTGTTACACATTTTTTTACGTAGCATTCAACGTGACATGGTTGTTGCATTTCAATATAAGAAAAACTACAAACTTAATAAACATTCAAGTATCCTTTCTTGGCAAACACACCACGAATTCTATCTTTGTTTGTATATTTTGACAAAATATCTAATTGATTATGGTATTTCTAATTTTAGTAAATATAGAGACGTTTTTATGTTATTTCAACAAAATTCCAATAACTGACAAGCATTTTAGTGATTCGCCAAGATCCAGCTACTTTAATAATTCCATGGTGTTTGTTATGGAAAGGATAACTTACTTAGTAACTACAATAAACTATACTACGTGTCTACTTATAGTACTGCGTCTTGTGAAGATAAGACTTTATTTTTTAGGAAAATGTTTGGGTGTTGTATTATTACTAATTAATAGAAATAGGAACAAGTTTTGCATATAATAGATAGACTATTGCACATCACATTCCAGAAATTTGACCTACACATACATTTTGTTGTTACTTTCTTCCTAGGTCAATTTCATTAATTATTCCGTATGTTAAAATCAATTAGTTTAATTGAAAACTGCTTTATTTTAATGTAGGAAACATTTCAAATGTAGGTTAAAAAATGTTATTTATTGTATGAAATGAATGAACTATGAGTACCTCTACTACACAATTAAAATTAATACTTTGAGTTATATAACTGTCACTTAAGATTTTTGGTCTGTAAAATACTTTTATTTATTCTTGATCATAACTCACTTTTTCCAACGACATATAATGCGCGCGATTCGGAAGTGTGTTTATCTAAAAGTGTCGTACATATTTGGTCGCTTAGACCCCATTATTTAGACTCTACTGTTTCATGTTCGAAAGTTATTTCGGATTTCAACACTCGAGCCACCATTTAGATTAAAAAAATACATCTAATGGATTCATAATATTTTTTCCACGCTTTTTTTAATGCGATTTTAGCGCGAATATTAGTTTAGTATAAATAATATAAAATATTGTTTTTTAGGTTAGATAACACAAAAATACAGTGCCTAATTTTATAAGCCTGTTCTGTGAAACTGTGTATAACTTTCAAAATATGCTTAGGGTGTATATAGTACTTAAAAGTGTTTACAACTGATGTACATAAATGTAATTTAAATTATAGTTATAAATTCGTTTCGTAAAAAAACTTAATATTTGTTTAATCAGTTTACAATAAAAATATTAAATTTAAGTTGCTCTTATTTTTATAAACCTCCTCAATGATGTATCTGAAAAAAAAAATATCAACAGTATTATCGTTTCAATATATTTCGAATTACAGTAATCGTCAACATTGTCACGCCGTCATGACTCATGTCTGCGTGTTAAGCTGTCATGAGTCATGCAAGGCTTTGAAATTGTAAAGTCGGTCTAAATATGATACGGAACTGACCTGAGCTACGCCCGAGCGCGCGCCGGCTCGGCTAGCGCGAGCGGCACGTACCGGCGGAGGTGCTCCTGCAGGAGAGCCTCGTACTCGTCGCGGTGGCGGGTGAAGTGCTGGACGTGAGGGGAACGGTCCCAGCACTGCCAGGTGCACTGCAAGTTGTATCAACATTGTAATTATTTCATTCTTATTTTTCTACATAAACAATAAAATAAAGCGACATACACAACATGTATAAAAGAAGGGCTGTACTCTTTCTCTTTCTTCCAGTCGATGTTGACTGGAAGAAATCTCTGCTCTTTAAATTCTTTCATGCACTTGTCTAAGATGTATAAAGGGGCTTAGCTACCTGTACATACCTTCATGCTCATTTTGACCCACGAGTCGTACACGCTGCGGTTGCTGCACTACCTGTACGTACCTTCATGCCCATTTTGACCCACGAGTCGTACACGCTGCGGTTGCTGGGCTACCTGTACATACCTTCATGCCCATTTTGACCCACGAGTCGTACACGTTGCGGTTGCTGCGTTCGGCGCCGACGGGATCGCTGGCCGACAGCAGGAACAGCGCGGGCGCGCGGCACAGGTTCGTGTGGAACAGCTGCGACGAGCGGATGTAGTGCACCGTCGCCGCGTCGTGGAACGTCTTCATGTGGTATCTATCGAAGTATATAATATATGAGTCATATAAAAGCAAAATCAGCAACATCCAGTTCAACCCCATACTGGATGTTGCTGCCTTTGCTTTTATATGACTAATATCTATATCTATAAATGTTTACCGTAAGAACTTGGTATAGTTCGTAACTGCTTAAAGATAAAATATCTCCATAAAGATGATATTAGCTATAATAAATTAAAATTTATGACAGAATTTGGTACGCTTTTATCTTTTTTTTAGATATGTTACGACATGAATTCCAGATGTTACTTAAGTAAACAATCTTATCGCTGCGCGCATTTAGTCATATCTTTGTTTAGGAGATTAGTTCACACGAACGAGTATTAGGGTTGCCACTTACGGGTGAATAAGGCCGAACAAAAATAGGTTTGACAATACGAATATAACTATATACTATCATCTATATAATACGAAACGAAATATTGCTATTTAGAATTACACAACTCTACGTTGGTTAAAGAAAATTAGGTTTAACAGTAAACTTAAATAATTTGACATATTCCTTGAACGAATGATCTATAATAAAACTAGCGTTCCGCCCCTGCTTCGCACGGGTATAAAATATACATATAAACCTTCATCTTTAATCACTCTATCACTTAAAAAAACCACATCCGTTGCGTAGTTTTAGATTTAAGCATACAAAGGGCGACTTTGTTTTATACTATGTAGTGATGTGAAAAATACCATAAAGAAAAGCATGCTGACAACCCTAGACCCGTTAAGTTCACACGTGCCGTATTATCAATTATTAGATAAAGGTAAGCGAATTCCAAATAACCTTTACCAATTAACACACTTTATTACAATTTGTTTTTAATTATATCTATAATTTTGTGGCACTGAAAACGTAACTTTTTACGTGATGTTTGTTCACCCCCTTCCCTACGGGATGTCCTTCCTCCCTCGCCCGCAGACACAAACACACAAATGCCGTTAAACTGTAATCTGTTGTACATAATATAATACACACATCCCGTCATTCCCCGTGTTGGTCCGGGCTCCTTTGCAGAATAGACCACCTGCCTTCCTGCAAGGCAGCTCGTAAAAGGCGAGTATAAGCTCATCGTCACTAACACCGTGACTTCTGACTGGGTGTCGTAGCGACTCACCCGGATTGGTACCACCGCTTTACCTATTCCTGCCGCCATAACGTCATCGTTTGCCATTGAGATGTTCCAGTTCAAAGTGTAATGTAGTCGGTAACCTTAGTTTTGCTGGAGGCCTAACATCTCAGCTTCAGGTTGGCAACGCACCATTACCACCTTTGGTGTCTCTAAATGGCGTGAATTTCTTACAACCAAGAAATCTGTCTGGTTGTTTGCCCTCCAATACCATAAAAACATATCTAGTAATATGAGAAATGCGTAAGTGTATATGTCGGTATGCATGTATGATAATGAATGAATGTTTCGTTTTCACACGTGATTTTTGTGGACATTAAAATAACATTGAGAATACCGTAACAGGCAAAACCGATATTGTTTAAATGTGAAATAGTGTATTTATGAAAAACTAGCTGTTCCGGCAAACTTTATTACACTCATTCAGTTTGTATAGGAAAAATTAAATGTTGTATTTCCTAGCTTCCTCACTGTCAAACGGCATAAAAGATACCCTAAGATTCTAAGCTGCCTCCCCTTAAATTTTCAACTAATTCGGTTAAAACGACTTTTTTTTAAATATATAGATGATATTTTCATCAAGCGTCAAAAATAAATAGTGTAAATAATGTCTAAATAGCGTCAAATCAAAATTACTTAGTGTGATCACGTTAGATTAATTATCACTTACTCCATATATGCCTTCAGTGTCTTCTGCATGATTTTGTTTTTGGGGAAGACGGCCGCTGGTACGCCGATGGTGATCTCGGTTATGTCAGCAGCCGAGTCCCATATCTGGGCTGCAACGCGGTCTATCACTGGTTGATATCTGAAATTATGGCATTTTATACCTATTCCATTATATTTGAGTTCAAAATTGAAAGCAAAAATATATGTCATGTGGTAGACAGCCCTTAACGCAGGCATATAAATAGTCAAAAAAAATTGTCGCTACATTTTTTTATAGCCATATGCATATTTTTTTTATCGCCATAACGTCGATTTTTGCAATTTTCGTGCCCCAGTTTGAACAATAGCTTTGCCGGTAAACTTACATGTATAATGTCTCGCCGTGCATTTATTACTATTAGAAAATCCGTCTGTTTGTTTGCTTTCGTATACCATAGTAATACTAAAATTAAAAATTTCCGTAACACCCGACTAAATCTGCATGTAATGTACACCTCGATCACGTCAGCTTTCAAAAAAAGACTAGGCTTACTTTAGGGTTAGATTCAATTTGTGTAATTTGTCCAGGAACATTATGTTATTAGATAATATATTATATAAAGATATATTAATAAGTGATGACAAAACTTTGAACCCATTTTTACGAAAATTGCGCTGACGCAGGAGCATAAAATTTGGAACACTTATAGTTTATGTGTAGGAGAAGTGCAGAACGCTAATATTTATTTTTCAATAATTACATTAAATCAACAAATAAAACATTACCCACACTACCATGCATTTGACACACACAAAGAAATATATTGATGATAACGATAAAAGATCACAGATGGCGCACAAACTATAATCATACAGTTTGGACACAAAGTAGTTGGTCTTGAGAAATGAAGATGGCGTTCTTATCAACAAGGTATTAAAATTTATTATGGTCGAATTTCGACCAACGCAAAGACATAAAAACGTACAGCTTCTGATTGTTGACGACATGCGCGCAGACCTCCCCCCAGATGTACCCGGCCACCGAGAACCCGTGCACCACCGTCGGCTGGTCGTTCTCGTTCGCCGCCATAAACTTTATAAGGTCTGCTGCCACCAACTGTAAAAAAAAGTTCATTTATCTGCTGCAAGCAAGGTTTATGATATGCGTGTCGAGTGTACCTTTTAGGCTTGCTTAGTTCACGTACTAAGAACTAATAAGAATTAATTCAGTTGACAGTACTAGAACGAACTATTCCGTAACCGTATGCTTAATCGTTCATTTAGTACATGCCGCTCGCAATGTTTCATCAAGTACAGAATACATACATACATACATATCTTCACGCCAAGTCCCTTACGGGATAGGCAGAGAGTATCGAGTGCCAGACCTCACGATCCTGACAAACCTGTCTTGCTTCCTTCACATTCATAACCCTTTTCATACAAACACGCCGGTTTCGGAGACTCTTGACACCACCCTCGGCTAATATCCGATTAATCTGATCGTGAAATGTCAGCCTTGGTCTCCCCGGGTACATACATCCATCCACATTCGCATTGTTTATCTGCTTTGTCAATCTTTTATCTGTCATTCTTTCCACATGACCGAACCAGCGGAGCATGCCCTTTCGCATTTTAACACCAACACTTTCTTTCAATCCCACTCTTTCTCGGATCTCACTGTTACGAATGCGGTCAGCAAGCGTACACCACAGATTTATCGTAGTGCTCTCATTTTGACCGCATTTATCCTACTTTCATGCTCTTTCTGACATACCCAACTCTCGCTTCCATACAATAACGTTAGAATAAGCACAGAATTATGCAAAGCGAGTCTAGCTTTTTGACTCAAAACCTCGCTTTGGAATAGCTTACCCAACGCTCCATTCACACTATTCCCTGCACTCACTCTCTACATCCGCGGTGTACCTTCCATCCCTGCTAAAAGCACAACGTAATCAAGTACGGAATCATAGCAAAGAACAGAATGAAATATGAATACGAAGAATGAATTAGTATTAGGATAGTCGAAACAACTAAACTATTCCATACATTTGGATCGTCCAAATGCAAACGCGGTAGTAAAGTCGTGCGGAACTCACATTCGGCACACAGGACAGTGACAAAATTGTAACATCTATGGTGTCTATAGGTCACAGATATCTCTTATAATCATGAGAACAGCGTGCTTGTTAACTGCCTTGTCACATAAAACAAACAATTCTATATTATACTAGCCGACCTGGCAAACTTCCTATCGCGTATTTATAACTGATTAAATTTAAAGCAATTTTAATTAGTACATAATGACCACTGCAATATCTTTAATCTGAATAACATTTAGATCCATTATCTTCTTGATTACTTTTTTTAACATGGGTTTATTACATAGTTAAATATCTCTAGACAAGTTACTCAAATTCAATCTAACCCAAAAGTAAGCAAATAATAAAGTAAATAACGGATAAGTAATAACGGATTAAAGCATTCTCATTTTCTCTGCAATTTTGCCGGTTTTACTTTTCGTTTTACATGTAATATTAGCAAAGTAAATCCGTAATTGGCAAACGTTAAGCTTACTTTACTTTTTTTTACTATGTTTTAGTTATGATGAGCTGCGGTTTTTATGTTTATAGAAAAAAAATAAGAACCTTCTCTTGGCAATAACTAACACAATCAAAAAAGAATGAGCAAAATTGAATGAGATAATGATTGATGATTTATGTACGATATAATTTATTGCCTCTGTGGTCTAGCGGTCCGGGTGTTGGACTTGACTGCATGAGGTCCTGGGTTCGAATCCCGGGTCGGCCAACATAAAGAAAAATGGATTTTTCCAGTTTTCTAATTTAAAAAAAAAATTTTGGTTGGGATTGGAAATGTGCCCGGTTGGCGATAGGCTTGCCACCTATCACATTGTGGGACTTAGTGTCTTCGGCTAGTCGTAGGTGCCTTGGTTGTACCTCTGCCTACCTCTTCGGGGATATGGGCGTGAAGATACTTATAATTTATTGCCACCGCGTGACCCATTAACTTGCCATATTCCCCGTCCAACCAATTTGGCCACACTATCATCAGTATCTGCAACGTGCTGGTACTCGACGAGTTAGAATTACCAACACCGTTTTCCTACAGTAACAGTAAATCATCCTTGCAGTTGAGTCTCACAGAACGATTTTCACAATGGTACATACTGAAGCGATATGTCGAGCGCTTATTAAAGCGACCTTGATTCAATGTAGTATTGATATTCGTTAACTGATAGCCGCGAATGAACCGATACGGTAAATGATGTCTTATAATTATTTTGATTTTTTTTTATGATATTGGAAGGCAAACAAGCTAACGGATTTTCTGACGGTAAGGAATTCCCGCCGCCTAGGCACCAAAGGTGGTAATGGTGCGTTGCCAACCAGAGGCCGGGATGCTAGGCCTCGAGCAAAAGTAATTTTATCAGCTACTTTACCCTTCCAACCGGAACACGTCAACGGCAAGCACTGACGTTATGGCGGCAGAAATAGGTAGGCGGTGGTACCAATCCGGGCGAGTCGCTTCGAAACTCTACCACCTAGTCAGATGTCACGGTGTTAGTGACGGTAAGCCTATGCTCGCCTTTTACGAGCTGCCTGGCTGGAAAGCAGATGGCGGTCGGAATAGGTAAGGCGGTGGTACCAATGCAGGTGAACCGCTGCGAAACTATACCACCTAGTAAAATATAACTTATGAAATTAAGCGGTTACATTTTTAACATCCCACAAAAAAATTGGGGTTATGTTTGTGCCCGTTTGTGGCATCTTAACACTTGGCATTGCATTTAGCTTGGACCGATTTCGATGTGGATTTTTTTATTTAAAAGCTGACAGATCCGGATATTTATTAGCCACATTGAGGATGGGTTTATGATTATAATTATTGATACGACAAAGCAGAATAGAATATAAAATCTGACATTCAAAAGTTGTACTTTTGCAGCGTTTATGTAATAGTAAAAATCTACCACCAGATCGGATCACGGCCACACAATCAAAAGATTCAGCGAAAGAAGCATAACGGACTTGTATATTTTTTCCTTATATTGTTAAGGAATTGGGCACACTAAGCAAGTCAACTGGTTACCTATCCTCCCCACCAGAACATAACATTGACACTGTGGCGTCAGGAATAAGTAAGACGGTGGAGTCCGACTCGAGCAAGTTGCTGTTTAGCTCTTTACCACCAGTGGTTTTGTTGGTAACGACCCATTTAGCCTCTGCTCGCCTCTGACGAGCTGTTCGGAAAAGAAATCCATACAAATCTATGGACCTTGTACCGTGAACCGTCATGTGTGCATAAATAAATGGTGAAGGTGTATAGCAAGCACTACGGTAGCAGGTTATGTATAGGTGAACTTAAATAAATTGTATTGCGAAGGGTAGAGCAAAGTTTCAAGGTGGGGTCCCGGTGAAACCTATTAGACCAGGACGGCTGCTCCTCAGTACCCCTCTCTGACCAGAGGAGACACGAGGAGCGGGCAAGGGCGGTAGGCCGTTTAACCCGTGTGAGGTGGCAGCAGTTAGGCTACTACTGACGATATGCGTCCCCCTGTTGACTGGCGGAAGAGGGTCTGCCTGCCTGAACCAGTCAAAGAGGAGGGCATAGTGTGGTTTTAGTCGGTAGGAGTCCGTCACTTCCCCCGAAAGTGGTGATACCCACAATGAGGATTTTCACACGAAAAAAAAGAAGAGAGTAAATTTGGGAGGTTCACAAAAGTGAATTATTAAAAAGGTCTCTGACACATACAAAATACAATGGAAATATAAAAGAAGCTCCACTCTAACATGATAGCGCCATAAAACTCTCTCTCCTCTTTCCTCGTCGTGTCTATGACCTGATTGCGGATTCATAATGCAGCAGCAGTTTCTTTGGTTTCCAAATATTAGTTTAACATAAGCTAAGCATATTACCAACAAGCTACGGGTATCAATCATTCAAAAACCACCGTTGAGTCCGTTAATTAATTCACCTCTTCTTCTAACTCCTCCAAGGACCTGTATAGTTACTCTTGAATCTCAATTTTATGCAAAAAGAGAAACGGCATCGAATACTTCATTTTAGATACTCTTATACTGGGGGACATTCAACATCTAGTTCATAAAAATCAACGAATCCAAAGCAAATATTTGTTGTTTATTAATTATTATTAACTAAATGTTAGAAATTTGATAGTATTTTGTGGATTTGCAAAAATTTCGTTTCGATTTTTCAAATCGGGATTCCGAACTTATCTTATGTCTGTGAGTCTATTAGTTAACTAAAGAGCCAGGAGATGAGAGCTTTAATACGTAGCAGTAAAAGTGACGTAAAAGAATAACAAGCATTTTTTTGCAATGATAATGCGTCATTACATAAAAAAGACAATAATCGCTGACGTTTTTCTACGACTTGTGACGTTCCGCGGAGTTCAAATCTCCGCGTTTCAGGAAGTTTGAAAAATGAGTTTTTGTGTCGGTTGGCCACAAAAACTCATTTTTAGGATTCGGTTAGGAGGCTACTCCATGTACATTAGATTTGTACTACCGCCTTTTTTTCCAGCCGCCACAATGTTGTCGGTAATTGACATTGTCGTGTTTTGGTAATAGAGCTAGGGTAGCCGATGGATTTCTAAATGCTTAACTTACCCTTCCAAAAGGCAGAACGTTGGCAACGCATTTTAACAAACGTGTAGATTTTATCATCAAAAGATCCGTCTGCTGAGTGCCTAGTGGCTTCTTTGATACATATAAAAATTTTGTATTACAATGTTACATACTCCTCCGAAACGGCACAACCGATTTTGTTAAAATTTCATATGCACACTCGGGAGGTCTGTGAATAGGTTGTTGTTAATATTTCATCCTCCTAAGTGAAGGCCACCCTTGACACACTTTAACTTATTTCTTTCTACCAAAATAATCTCTTAAAAAAATTAAATGGCAAAAACATTTGCCGGATCAGCTAGTAAATATAGATAAGTCACTCAGCCAATGCTGTATTAGGTGTTCACCTGTGATCCTTTCAAGGGCCAGATGAGCTGCCACGGTGTACAGGATACGGAGACCACGTCGAAACCCTGTCCCAGGTACAAGTTGGCGTATTTCATCACATGCTTCTGCCGCGCCAGAAGCCAGTTGATCATCACACATGTAGGTTTGTTACGTTGTTTGTCCATCCTGTTGATGAAGGTATGTTATTAGATAATTTATAGCATTCCAAAATCGAAAAAAGGCTGTGTTTGGACATTGAAGTTACGCCAGGAAAACAAGTGGGATACGTTTTTTTATGACACTGGGGAAAAGAAAGAGGCAATGTATATAAAATATGCTTACTGTTAAGGTATACACGTCGCATAAGGTATACCAAAGCTACGTTGCATAAATAAATAAGACTAAAATGTTATCTATCTTGCATAGCCGGTAATTTATTATTATTACCGGCTACCTTTAAACCATAAATAAAACACGACAGTGGCCTAATACACTATACAATTTAAAGAAAAAATAATAAGTATCTTCACGCCCGTATCCCCGAGAAGGTAGGCAAAGGTTCAACCAGCTCACTCAACATTAGCAGAAGGTACTTAATCTCACAATGTGAGAGGTGCCAAACCTCCGGCACTCCGGGGCACTTATTCAATCTCAGGCACTGTCGTTTTAATTAGAAAATTGAAAAACACATTGTGTTGCCCGACTCGGGAATTGAACTCGAGACCTCATGTATTCAACGCCAACACCGGACGACTAGACCACAAAGGTCAGTCAAAAACTATTTAAATTACTACTAGATGGTTTACCAGGTAAAAGTTTTGTGACAAATCGCAAGTAGCAATGGTACGACTTAACGTCTTCTCTATGTCTGACGATGTAACGTCGGTGCTCGCCACTGTCATATTTCATTGTGAAAAGTAGAGTAACCGGTAAAATTGCTCAAGCATGAGACTACGGTTTAATATTGGGATTGAGCCGCACCACGTCTGGTGTTTATAGACGACGAGAATTTCTTACCAAGATCCGCTTGTTTTCCTTCTAAAAGAATATCCTACCACCAATATACTAATAACATATTAGTATGTTTGTTATTATTCATACGCGAATACGTATGGATTCCGACATGAAGTCCTGTATTAATTTCCAGCCTCCAGGTTAGGGAATAAATTTCAGGAATAAAAGAGACGATAGCCTTTAAAATTCGAAAATGTACCCCTATCACTTCTTAGGTTTTTTAGTGGCACGACAAACTTATCGATGTACAGTACAAAGTCCAAATTGACAGTTTTGAGTAGTAGATAATATTGTGATATACCTAAATAAAATAATTATTTCAAGATTATGAAATATTGTCAATAAAAAAGGTAAATTTTACATGCAAATACTTATTTTTTTCTTTATTTTTAATAAATTGGGGGGGAAACACGTAGACGGATTTCCTGATGGTAAGAAATTTACGCCGCCTAGATACACTAAAGGTGGTAACGATGCTTTGCCAACCAGAGGCCGGGATGTAAGGCCCGAGCAAAAGTAAGTTTACTGGCTACCTTATCCTCCAACCGGAACACGTCAACGGCAAGCACTGACGTTATGGCGGCAAAAATAAGTAAGGCGGTGGTACCAATCCCAGGGCAGTGGTATGATCACCTTTTACGAGCTGCCTGGCAGGAAGGCAAATGGCCTGTACCACAAAGAAGCCCGGACCAACACGGGGAAACTTATACAAAAAATAACTTTAAAAATATTAAACTTTGCTAAACGCTGAAGATATAAATTGGATTGATAATATAATATATATCGAAAAATACAAATTATCCAATATCCAAAATAAACCAACAAACGTTTTTAAACGAATTTCAAATTCACAACACAAAATAAAATAATATTATGTATGTAGATAAACAAAATACCTCATTAATGTCATTATGTAAAAATGATCATTTTGTTAAAATATTCTAAAGTAGTTACTAAGTAATTTAACTAAGTTACTAAGTAGTTTTTAATGATACGTAGATAGTATCTAAAATAATAATGTCTTTTTTATTGGCTAACAACAATATGTTGCTAACCTCGCGGAACAAAGTAAATACTAAACATCCCTGGACAACTTACACAAATTGAATCTAACCCCAAAGTAAGCAAATTATATGCTTGTGTTATGGGTGTTAGTCAACAATACTAATACACAGAAATACTTGCATAGATACCAGAATAAATTTAATAAATACCCAGACCCGGAAATGCAGACATGTAAATATTCATCACACAAATGCCTGCCCCCGTTGGGAGTCGAACCCGAGGCTCGCGGTTAGTCTGTGTAGTTAGGCGTGTGCGCTAGCCACTCGACCAACGAGGCGGTCAAAAAGTATTGACAGGTACAAAGGGAAATCTACACACAAACAAGAACGCACACATAGACAACGCTCACGAACACGATATTTTGAACCAACATAGACCACTGCCAGTGCGAGTGACATCGGCTTGAAGACAAGTATTTTTGTGCAACGAAAAAATTGTTTATCGGAGGTTTTTTTTACATTAATTATATTAAACGGTGAATTGTAGTATTATAGGCTGCGTAAGTCTTTAACTCGCTATTAGAAAAAATCATATTGTTATGGTCTTTCTACTTCGAACTTACTAGAATTTGTGAGGGTGATAACTTTACGGTAGATAGGGTTGAACTTCATAGCACTTTTTTTGTAATAAATAATGTAGCTTATAATGAATATATTTGAAAAAGTTACTTAATCCGATTTAAAAAATCATAAGTGTTTCTTTTTTTACTTTAGACTGTGCTTGTTTGTGATTTTTCATAAACGTTCGTATGCATACCTAAATTTGGTAGAGTATGTAGTGTTTGCTTAAATATTTTTAACGACTTTTGAATACGTCTATATTTTGTGCAGTAGGGACTTTATGATAAAGTCACTACTGTATTTTTAATATATAGATTATGTAGAAAGCTTTTAATTTAAAGTAGAGATATTACAAAATCATTTCTAGATTTATATTCACAAAAATGTACCTATAATGAAAACAACAAAAAACCGACTCCAAAAAGGTTCTCAAATCGATTGCATGTTATATGTGTATCCGTCACGTACCTAATTACTCGGCCAATAAATCAGCCGTCATAATTTTAAGACTCTTTTTTAGAAAGATAGGATGATTCCGAGGACGTGCCATACATTTTTTAATGATCCGACCAGTGGTTTTTGAATTTTACTTAACTAGTGGCCCGCCCAGGCTTCGCAAGGTTATGAAAAATACATATATAAATCTTCCTGTTCAAGCACCTTATCTATAAAAAAAAACCGCATCAAAATCCGTTGCGTAGTTTTAAAGATTTAAGCATACAAAGGGATATAGGGACAAAGGAAGCGACTTTGTTTTATACTATGTAGTGATTAACCAAGTATTATTTATCTTTTTGGTTTATTTTAAGAGGTACATTCATTATTTCGGACCTAAATATATTGTCCTCTGCGCCTAAATAAAAGTTTCACTCCAAGTTTAGAATTTGATAAGAGATAATTAATATTTTAAATTAAGACAGTGCGTTTTTATATCAGGCAACTTGATATAAGGAAGCCTGCCATTCTTCTTTCATCCTATCTAAGCTACCACTGTGTCCAAACCTAGCCAGTCAGGAATAAAAACGGTAAAACAATCTTCCAGATCATATGTCACATCTCTATTGCTATCTACCGTAAACTACCATCGTCACCGTGTCCAAACCTAGCCAGTCAGGAATAAAAAAGGGAAAACAATCTTCCATATCATATGTCACATCTCTATTGCTATCTACCGTAAACTACCACCGTCACCGTGTCCAAACCTAGCCAGTCAGTAATAAAAAAGGGAAAATAATCTTCCATATCATATGTCACATCTCTATTGTTATCTACCGTAAACTACCACCGTCACCGTGTCCAAACCTAGCCAGTCAAGAATAAAAAAAGAGAAAACAATCTTCCATATCGTTCGTTTTCGTGTGTAACGTAATGTAAGAATAAAAAAAGAATAAAAAAAGAGAAAACAATCTTCCATATCGTTCGTTTTCGTGTATAGCGTAATGTATTTAGGCGAATAAACTTAATAACACACTACATGAAGTGATGTACTATTTTTCAACTTAGCCGGGAGCAAACGCGTACACCCCGAACATTTTTTAAATCCATTTCAATTTACAAGTCTCTGATAGTAAGGAGGGTAGGTACAGCATGCATTCAAAATTTGAGCTTCGAAATTCAAATCACAAAACTTTCAAAATTGAAATGTAGAATTTTATATTTAAATGATTTTAAGTAGACATTTATCGTTAGCCGCAAGCCAAAGAGTAAAGTAACTATCCATAAAGGAAGGCACTGCAAGCGCCGCCGCAGACTTACTTTGGCTGGATTTTACCGTCAAATTTAAATGTTAATTACGTAAAAATGCGTTTAGTCAATTGTCAAGATCATGTAAATTTTACTGAAATTTTAGTTATTGTGCATATTTATTATTAAAATATTTTGTGTTATATTCCCACGGGATTTTGTCAATTTCAAAAGATAACTTGCATTAGTTTATAAACGGGATCACAACCGATAGTTAAGCTCGTATTCATTAAACTTAGTTTTACTAATATCCGTTTAACATAATCGGTGAAACTAGCCCTTGCGTTAGTGTATCTGCGTTGTCGAAGTACTGTAATTTAAATATAATGTGTATGTTCTAATTAAATGTAGGCATATTGCGGTAAGGTGACCTATCGTGAACCATTTCGCAACACCGAGTGGGTCTGACAATGATCCATTCAGGTTATTCGTACATAATTTCACATTAAACAGGACACCAATATCAAGCATTTTTTTATGATATTGGAAGACATACAAGCAGGCGGATTACCTGATGGTATGATTCACGCAGCCTAGAGACACCAAAGGTGGTAATGATGCGTTGCCAACCTGAGGCCGGGATGTTAGGCCTCCAGCGAAAGTAAGTTTACCGCCTATCTTATCTTCCGACCGGAACACGTCAACGGCAAGCACTGACGTTATTGCGGCAGGAATAGGTAAGGCGGTGGTACCAATCCGGGCAAGGCGCTGCGAAACTACCACCTAGTCAGATGTTGCGCTGTTAGTGACGGTGAGCCTATCCTAGTCTTTACAAGCTCCTTAGCAGGAAGGCAGATGGTCTATCTGCAAAGGAGCCCGGACTAACACGGGCAAAGGACAAACATATTGAAAGGCAAACGAGCAGATGGATTTCCTGGTGATATACAATTTGGCTTATATTGGGCTTGATTGTGCGTTGCCAACGTCAGGTTGGTAATTTTGAATGTTTTAATATCTGGATGAATTACACGAACCGATCTAACCAAAAGTATATAAATCTATATGCTCTTGGTATGCGTGCTACTCAACGATATTAATACATAGAAATAAATACCTACTTATTATATTAATAAATAGTGTAATTAATTCAATAAGCGTCTAAATACAGATTAGATAGATTCACCACATAAATGAATGCCTCTGTCGAGAATCAAATCCTAGCCTCGCCAATGATTGGTGTAATCACGATAAACCCTCCGCCGACCAGACGGTCCAAGGTTAATTAGCTACCCTCTAAACTAAAAACCTACAGCAACCAACACTGACGTTATGGCGGCAAGGCAAGGTAAAGCGATAGTGCTCTATCTGGTAATCATCGCAGTTCTATCTAGTCACAGTCACGGTGTTAGTGATAAAGGAACCGTCGCAAAAAGGAAGTACTAAATTGTACGACTTACTTCATTGTTGTTGGATCGGCAGTGAGCTTCACCTTATCATTGGTGATGTACTGGATGTTCTTGGTGATATCTTGTGTGTGGGAGCTGCGGTCCCACGCGAAGGCTACCGGCGCGCATCGCAGCATAGGACGGATCAGACCCTGGAATTAAAATACATAGGTTATATCTATCTACTTCTCACATTTAGCCTGATAACTCACGGGGCGGTTTTTTAACATTTTATTAACACAACCTCGGGAACCACAAACAACCGCGGGTGCTGCGGGTGTAAAACGCGGCATGAAATGTACTTTTTGCATATTTACATATAAATTTACATTCTAAAGAACCTGCGGGAGCGGATAAAAACCGCTCCGTCAGATCTTAGTCTTAGGCAGTGAATACTACGTTAAGAGCAGTAAAACTGCAAAAACCGACGCCAACTAATTCATAAGGTGCCACGTCATGATTTGCTTATTATTTTTATCGAAAGTTTGCACATGATTCATCATTGCTGCGGTCGTCAACATAGACAAAAAATATGCACTAGTAAAAACTCAAAAACTACTAACCGGAACATGGTAAGATAAATACCTCCGAATCATGAACTATCTTAAAAAAAAAGAACCATCAAAATCGGTTTGTTGTTGGCGGTGTAATCACGTAACAAACATACAAAAACATTCATATTAATTTTTCATTTCATTTTTCATTTCAAAAACATTTAGTCCAATAGATAACCCCCTCCTTTTTGGTGTTGAATTATGAAAAAAACTCCCCCTGAATTTGAAATAAAGCAGAGTGTTTGATTTTATGAATAATTTTGATAAATTATACAGATTTTTATCTTTGTCAAAACTCACAGAGTTCATAGTCACTCATACTTCTGGTGTTGCGGATGTCCGTGGGCGGCGGTGATCACTTTCCATCAGGTAACCCACTTGCTCGTTTGCCTCTTCTTGTGTAAAAAAAACTACGGAACGTCCTGTTTAAAGTTGATCTTCATAAAACAAAAGACATCTCAGGCCTTTTGTTGGTTGTTATGTCGATGAAATGTCGATGTCAATCTTGTTATGTCGATGAAAACAGCTCAAAACCAAGAAAATTTTTGTCCGGGGACTGTCACCGAACTGTCATTACGTTCCGGATCTCACAAATCATATTCATATATGAGTCTAAGATCCGAAGTTAGTTTGACCTACGAGATCTTAATAGGATGAAACCGGTTTTACAGCAAATTTAGTATATCAGAAAATATATTTGAAATGGGTTGCCTGAAAAAATCCTGGACTTTTTTTATTTTTTAAAATGGTTTTTATTCATTAATTAGTGCAATATTAAGATTTTATCGAGACTTAAAGTAGGAATAAGACGAAGTTGCAGAAGTTGGGTTGCATGTTGTTTCTGGATCTGGATTACCAGATGTGTATACAGATAATTGTCGATGCTAGTTACTTTCACGGGATCGGATAATAGGAAAAAAATATATCAACATATGTGCAGTTTCATTACAATTTTTATTACAATTTATGTGTATATACAGGTTTGCCTGAAAAAAAAAAGAAATGTTAAAAAAAAAATTAAATAATTAAAAATATTCGGTCCAGGATATTTTAGACAACCCATTTTTAATATATACATATATATTTCTGATATACTAAATTTGCTATAAAACCGGTTTCATCCTATTATCAGCTCGGTGTAGGTCGACCTAACTTCGGATCTTAGACCATATCTATTTTATTAAGGTATCTTCACGCCCATATCCCCGAAGTGGTAGGCAGAAGTAACCAGGACTAGCAGACAGTGACTAGCAGACATCGACCACACATCCCAATAGACGCCGCATATAAGGCAACACGGTTCAGTCAACACATAAGTGTAATTGTTCTAATGTAGCTAATTACTTAAAAAGATATGAACAGTATTGACCAGGTTTGTGACCTGTAAACATTGCAGCGTTATTGTATAAAAAATAAAAAAATAGATATAAAATGACTGTTTCTTCAATTAAATGGTAGGTACGGTAAAGACAGCCGCACTTCAAATTACCGAAAAGATGGTACAACTTTCCGTAAGTTAGTTAAAAATAATAACATTCATAATTACATTTTGAATTATTTGATGTTTATCGGAGTTCATCATATACTGGTCAGTCGCTGTTAGATGCGTGTTTATATCCCTTTCTTACACATGTGATTTTTAAGCTATCACTTTCGTTTGCATACAGCTAGTGATGGACTAATGTGCAAATCTATTTTATCAATATTTTTTTTTTGTCCAAATAGGATACCGGTTTTACATAGGTATTGTATATAGGTATTTATGTATTTTATCGATCAATTTAAGGATTGATAGAAACAATAAAAAACTTCTTACTCTGTGTACTTTTGAGTTGGCCTCTGGATAGTTACTCTTTTTCATGTGAGAAGTCAGCGAACAAGCATACGGCTCTCTTAATGGTAACAGATAACCATGGCCTATAGACACCATTGATGTCACAGGTGCGTTGTCCTATGGTCGGAATGTAAGGCCTATTGTGCAAGTCTACTGGCTTCCCTACCCTCCGAATCGGAATATGACACGGTCATTATAGCGGCAGGTATGGGTAAGGCGGTGGATAACTAACCAGGGATGTTGCTGCACACCAGTGATCTTATTGACAATTACCTGTTTTTCCTGTGCTCGCCTCTTACGAGGTGCCTAGCAGAGGGGCAGGTGATCTATTTTAGTCAGTGGACCCGGACCAACACGATGGAAAACAGAACTACTGCGGTAGAGGGCTCTTTTATATGTCATTGAATAGCTCATAAATAGTTGAGCCGATTTTATTGAACTCTTTTAAGTGCCTTAGGTGGTTATCTGGGTGTTATAAATTCAAGAATGGTTCCAATAGGCTATGTTGGGGTCAGTATGTCATAAAACTTTTCAAAGGCTGGGACAATTTTAAAACTAAGTTGTTTACAGTATTTCAACGATATTCTGTAGTTCAGGTGTGAATTACTCGAATGAATAAAAACAATTCAATTTGATATGTATGTCTTTTATATCAGGTATCCACAAGATCATAAAATAAAAAAATCTAATTTGGTTTTAGGAAACCAGACCAGAGAATTGGTTTTCGAATTCCAAATTCCAAATACAGTGAATTACATCTTAACATTTAACTCACAATATACAATTTTGAAATTACATCTCAACTTATACCACTGCTGCTTCACGACAATGCTAAACCACATACTGCACAACAGACGGCTTCTAAATTAGAAGAGCATTAATTGGAATTTAAAAAACATGCACCTGAACCTAACTTCAACAGATTGTTATTTTTTTCAAAAAATTTAATTTCGATATGGCAGTCCAAACCACGTCCAAAGATTTTATTGTTATTTTACATTCCCGTTCGAATCCGTCCCGTTTTTTAGTAGAGGGATCAATGAATTACCTGTGAGATGGCAAATGTGAATAGGAAGCAATGGTTCATACTTTGATTAAATAAATACATTACATTAAAAATATTCGAC
>NJDC01006232.1:64865-93545 GCA_002245475.1 Calephelis virginiensis
GTATGGGTAAGGCGGTGGATAACTAACCAGGGAAGTTGCTGCACACCATTGTATCACCAGTGATCTTATTGACAATTACCTGTTTTTCCTGTGCTCGCCTCTGACGAGGTGCCCGGCAGAGGGGCAGGTGATCTATTTTAGTCAGTGGACCCGGACCAACACGATGGAAAACAGAACTACTGCGGTAGAGGGCTCTTTTATATGTCATTGAATAACTCATAAATAGTTGAGCCGATTTTATTGAACTCTTTTAAGTGCCTTAGGTGGTTATCTGGGTGTTATAAATTCAAGAATGGTTCCGATAGGCTATGTAGGGGTCAGTATGTCATAAAACTTTTCAAAGGCTGGGACAATTTTAAAACTAAGTTGTTTACGGTATTTCAACGATATTCTGTAGTTCAGGTGAGAATTACTCGAATGAATAAAAACAATTCAATTTGATATGTATGTCTTTTATATCAGGTATCCACAAGATCATAAAATAATTAAAAATCTAATTTGGTTTTAGGAAACCAGACCAGAGAATTGGTTTTCGAATTCCAAATTCCAAATACAGTGAATTACATCTTAACATTTAACTTACAACATACAATTTTGAAATTACATCTCAACTTATGCCACTGCTGCTTCACGACAATGCTAAACCACATACTGCACAACAGACGGCTTCTAAATTAGAAGAGCATTAATTGGAATTTAAAAAACATGCACCTGAACCTAACTTCAACAGATTGTTATTTTTTTCAAAAAATTCAATTTCGATGGTGCAGTCCAAACCACATCCAAAGATTTTATTGAATGGTTTTTAAGTAGAGGGATCAATGAATTACCTACGAGATGGCAAATGTGCCTAGGAAACAATGGTTCAATTTTTGATAAAATAAAAATATTACATTAAAAATGTTCGACCTATGTTCCTTTCCTACAAACCAACCAATTACAGATATAGGGACCTAATATATATAAGTACGGATATTACTCTCAACTTCATAAAATAAAAGGGATATCGATAAAATATATTGTTCGTATTAAATATGTATCATCCCTAATCTTACATATCTTTTTATGAATATGACGTGTTGTCATTGCAAGGGCCAATAAGAAAGCAGTTCCTCGCTTCCCCTCACCTCAGCTATTTGCCAGAATTGTTTCAAAGCAAAATTATAAAGAATAGGCGTCTATTGGGATGTATGGTCGATGCTAGCAGAAGACTAATTCCCACAATGTGACAGGTGGCAAGCCTGTCGCCAATCGGGCACTTATCCAATCTCGAGCAACATTTTTTTTAGAAAATTGGAAAAACCAAAATTTTCTTTTTATTGCCCGACCCGGGAATCGAATCCGGAACCTCATGCAGTCATTTAATATTTTAATTAAAGTGTATTCTTTCTGTTTTTTGAATTTTGACTGTTTTTCTTATTTTTCTGTTTTTGAAACGTAAAACTTGGTACTCTCTGCTTACCTCGGAAGGGACTTGGCTTAAAGTTACATTATATCATTAAAGTTAAGTTTCAGAAACTTTGTTTTTTGATTTTTTTTCTGTTTTTTGAAATTGTAACTGTTTTTTTATTTTTCTATTTTTGAAACGTAGCACTTGGTGCTCTCTGCTTACGTCGCAAGGGTGCTTTAAGGGTTTACCTTGAAGTTATGTATGCATGTATTTGTGAAATCTTTAGTTACGGAATTTGAAGAAAATAGCGTCTAGCTTAATTTGGGCTTTTTCTATGTCTGAATAACTCTTGCGAGTATAATAATCCACAATGACTTGGCCATTTCCATTTTTTACTGCTCTAACCTTGAGGAAGTTTATGGAACTCTATTCACGTGACTTGTAAAATCTTTCGTCTATAAACTACAAATAATTTCATAAACATTTTAAACTTAGAATTCTTTCTGTGCTTAAGACTTAAAATGGTTTAAGATGACTTCAATTCTAATTTTGGAAAACTAATCAAAAAAAATTTGATATATTTGATATTTTCCATCGTCGGCGCTTGGTAAAACTTCCAAATACAGTACAAGTGTTTCGCATTTAAAGATATGAAAATATTTGATTATTATCATTAGATATTTCTAGTCATATTAAAAAAAAAGTCATCTCACAAAATCATCAAATAGGATTGCGATTGGATGACTCAAACTTTAGGATTACTCTTGAACTGCAATTATTAACATTTAGTTAATAATCGTTAATTTTTATTTTAACAGACGGCCATACTCAGAGACGTTAATTAACATTAAATCAATCACTAAGCCACAATTTTATATAGAAAATGTCGACTTGGAGACTGATTAAGATGTTTGACGTCTCTGAGCGCGGGCGTAAATGTTAATAATTTGCTAATACTGTCAAGAGTACGTAAAACGACAAATTCGATTCCAATCTTCAAGTCTAACTCAAGAACAACACCACTGTATCTTCACGTTCATATCCCCGAATAGGTAGGCAGAGACACAACCAAGGCACCCAAGACTAGCCGAAGGCACTAAGTCCCACAATGTGATAGGTGTTTTTTTTCTATTTTATTATTTCTACCCTACTGATTTTCATATTTGACTATTGGCTAATAATAGATAGGTGCCTATACGTTAATATTTATTATACTGTGGCCTATCTTTCGAAGCTTTTTGTATCGATTAAAAATTAGAATCAAAACCATATTAAAGTCCAAAAACGCGTTTATTGTTTCAGGATCCAATACTTAACGTGATAAAATGCGCTACACACGCACGACTCATGAGAATGTTATTTTTTATCATGAATGTTTAAGTAATTTTAATTATGTTTCTCCATAACAATTTAAAATCACAAACCCACTGGCTACAGCCAGTTGTGAGATGTCGAAAATATAAGGTAATCAAATAAACAGATTTCCTTTAAACGACAAAGATAGCAATGGTGCGTTATCATTCTGAGATTGAAACGTTGAGCCTCTTGCATACCTATCGGCTGCACTAACCTATAAACTGGTATACGACAGGGATCTTTCTTTCGGTCATCGCAAAATCCTACCACCTGATCCTAGTTTTAGTATTCTTGAAACACAAACGCAAACAAATAAGCTGCTTGCCAGGACCTACACAGACACAAGCAAAGGAAATCGAATCAACCAGTGGAAGTTTGAAATTTAACTACAGTTCCACCAAGATGCACAAAATTCAACAACATATTACATTAGGTAGTGGACACATAGGGTTATTGTCTAAACTCAATTGCAGAGCTAAAATTGGAGCATTCAATGATCAGTTGCCAGGAATGACGTCCGTTACAGTGCTGTATGATTAATTGGACCGCAGAACGCAATGTGGCCAGCATGAAATTAGATAGACTTCGAATTTTTCAGACGACCACAAAGCTGTGAATTAGGTTTAATTTAGGATAAAACATAAACGCACCATTAACACATTTAACGACACCACATGTGTGTCAGTTTGATGAATAAAGCGGACATATTATCTGAAAGTAATTACAGCAAAAATGCAAAAAACCGACTTCAATTTCAATAATATTTTTGTCAGTTAACAAAAATGAGTATTTTTCTCTATTTCACTAGGATTTAATCATCCAGACTTGATGGATTCCCACCATTGCCATATTATATTGCCACATCGGAAGTATGATCTTTTAAAGAAAAGAAAAATTTAAAATTAGTCATAAATTAGAAATCGATTAATAAACATAAAAAAACAAAAGGAGTCGAACATATAACCTCGTCTTTTTTAAAAGTCGATTAAAAAGTGATGCCTCCCTAAGGGTGGGATAGTAAGCCCCCTTGAGTTATTTCTCAGTAATTTAAATTAGTAATATAATCCACCGACGACGATGTTATGATTACATATAACATACCAAACATATACCTAATTTAACTCTAAATAAATAGGTAACATAATAACCTTGACAATCTTTATATGATTTACGATAGTTTTTGCAGGATGAAAACTCATCATACATACAATCATAATTATTTTCACGCCAAGTCCCTTAGGGCTAGGCAGAGACACTAGGCAGAGAGTATCGAGTGTCAAATCCCACGATCCTGGCAGGCCTGTCAGGCTCTCTCAACATTCATTACGCTTTTCATACAAACACGCCGATTTTGGAGACTCTTTACACCACCCTCAGAAAATCCCCAAACGATTTGATCGTGAAATGCCAACCTAGGTCTCCCCGGGTACCTACGTCCGTCCACATTTGCATTGTATATCTGCTTTGTCAATCTTTTATCTGTCATTCTTTCCTCGTGACCGAAGCGAAGCGGACCTTTCTCATTTTAAACCCACTCGTTCTTTCAATCCCCTTCTTTCTCGAATCTCACTGTTACGAATGTTGGAATTCATTATGAAAGTTGTGAATAGTTTCTCTATTTCTTATCGTAAGGTAGGAATTTCCATCTAGCAAAATGCGAAAAGTATACATTTTATTTATAAACTGTCTAAACTTTGTAAACCTGAGACTATTGTATAAAACCTCTTGCGAGAGTAAATTTACGGTGACCTTCATACTGGCACACAACAGATGCTAGAGTACTTGTTACTGCAGTTGCCACTGGCAGTAGAGTCCTGTGCAGCAACTTGCCCGGGTAGAGATCTAGCGCTTTATCTATTCCTTCTGCCATAATGATGCCACACTGTTGTGTTCGGTCCGGAAAGTAGGGTAGCTATTAGTCTAATACCCGGGGGCCTCAGGACAGTGACGCACCTCTTACATCTATTGTATCTGTAGGCCATGATTATCTCTTATCATGTGAGCCATGTACTTGTTCAATATCTTATCACTTTAAAAAAAGCGGATTTTTGGTGCCCACGAGACAGGAATAGGTAAGACGACGCTGGATGTAAAAATCGGGAAAAATCATTGCACTCTACCAATTGGACTAGGTCACGGTGTTAGTGAAAACAAACCGATATTCGCCTCCGCGCTCGCGTGAACTTTGTGAGAATTAACTATTATTAATTTAAATTATGCGCTTCGGCTTTACACTTTTTACTTTTATTTATAAATTGGCTGACGTAATATAAATTTAAGCGAAATGATTAATTATGTAATAACAACTCTATCTTCTTCTATCTATATATCTTAAAAAAATACATTCGGATTTCCGAATCTTCACGAATATAGCCCTAGCGCATAATTTAAATAGTACTACGTATATTTGCAATGCGACATGAATTTTAAATCGGCTACGACTTGTAGTGCATACTGCATATTATTATCAACAACATCACCAATGACGCACGCGGTTATACCTACTATATCGAGATCTAGTTGCTAGCTGTATAACACGTAGGTATATCCGAGTAAGATATTATGCACTTTATTATCGAACGACCTTCAAAAAAAAGGAAGGTTCCTAATTCGACTGCATGTTAGTCATATTCACGCCAAGTCCCTTGCGAGGTTGGCCGAGGGAGGGGTTTGGACTGTCAATTTTATTTTGAACTAGACGACCAGGCGGACTTCGTTTCGCTTGACATTGGAAATAAAAATGAAATAAAAAATTTAAAATACCCCCGACACAAGAACTTAATTTCCCTTTAAAAAGTAAAAAATATCCGAGTAGGTATATTTGCAGACATTCGGTTAATCTACCCACACTCAACCCCCACAACTTTTAAACGGCTCAACCGATTTTCATCTAACACGTCTAAGAACAACCTTTAATACAGACAAAACTAAATTCAAATTACTGCATCCGTCAGGAGTTATGACGAAACAGACAGACAGACACGTCAAACTTAAAACACCCCTCTTTTTGCGTCGGGGGCTAAATACTAACAGTTTGCATGAATTAAAATATTGTTTTTTTTCGTTTTTCCTGCAAGCTATCCGGTTTTTTTCTTGACACGAATCTTCCCCTGACAATAACCAACTCAAAAAAGGTGTTAGCAAAATTGGTCCACCCGTTTAGGTGTGATGCAATAGCCACGCGAATTGGGATTCATTTTTATGCATAGACATTAGACATAGACTAATGTGTTTCATGACTTTGTTTTTTTGCCCGGGTAGGGATCCGCCGCCTTACCATTTCCTGCCGCCATGATGACAGTGACATTTAGGATGGTAGGGTAGCCACGACACTTGCACATTAATTCTAACATCCGGCCTTAGGATTATCAGGAAAGTGTGTCCTTGGTCACTCTCTAATACCATTTAAATATCTCAGTTTATTAAAGATATTTAGGTCTTCCGCTACTTCCAAGGTTATTACCTTCAATTCCTATTTCCTTCTCCAAGGTCTAAGCTATTTCTAAGCTTAAACTCGTAACGCATTTTGACATAACAACTAAACATACAAACATACTCACTTAATTTTGCATTTACATAATATAACATTAATAAGAGTAGCCTTAGATTGAAGGTGTCCCTGAAATTTAATTTTTTTTGATGACATTGGAAGGCAAACAAGCAGACGGATTTCCTGGTGTTAGGAAATTCAAGCTGCCTAGAAACACCAAAGGTGGTAATGGTGCGTTGCCAACCTGAAGCCGGGATGTCAGGCCTCGAGCAAAAGTAAGTTTACCGGCTACTTTACCGTCCGAACCGGAACACGTCATGACGTTTTGGCGGCAGGAATAAGTAAGGCGGTGGTACCAATCCGGACGAGTCGCTGCTAAAGTCTACCACCTAATCAATGTCACGGTGTTAGTGACGGTGAGCCTATGCTCGCCTTTTATGAGCTGCCTGGCAAGGTAGGCAGATGATCTATTCTACAAAGGAGCCCGGACCAACACGGGCCAACATAAGTCAAAATTGATCAAATCGTTTTTGCATGATAGTGACAAACAGATAATGTAAAAAAGTTTTTAAAAAACCGAGAGGCGTTCCATTAACCAAATTTTTTCTTAACGAAATATCTTCAATATTATAAAACTTTCAGCATTTTACCATTTATATATCATGTATTCAATAACACAACTAACAGGTAGACAGTCAAGAGTATGTGACCTGGGGACGTATCATCTACCATCAGAAAAGCCATCTTCTGGATTATCTATTTAAATTTCCAAAAAGAGAAAATCCGGAATGTAATAAAATGGTTTACTTTTTATTCACTGCTGAAATTTACATAGATAACTAAAAGTTTTATTGTAATTTTATGTAAACAATTTATGCACATATTAAATATAATTAACATAGCTTGGAAAGTAATGAGGCATCACTCAGTTTAAGAATAACACATCTGAGTATTTAAAATGTTACCATTTATACCTATATATTTTTCAATCTGTCAAATAAATTGTGTAAATGTCAAAAAAATAGGTACAAAAATTCACTCTAGGTGGGACTCTAACAATCAATCTTTGTCATATGGATGGCATTTTAAAAATTAATCTACTAAAAATTAAACTCAGATGATGATATTTTCATTTAACCAATTCTCATTTGAATATTATAAACATCTTTTTTATTTTGTTAACAAGCTTTGAGCTATTACTTTATTGACTATTGTTAAATGGATATTAAATTACTTATCTATTCAATAGGAACTCCAGGACCTACTAAAATGAAACCATAAAAAAGCCTCTTGTATTTCTCTTCGATTCTTTTTTATAATAATGGAAGGCAAACGATCGGATGGATTTCCTGATGTTGAGAAGTTCACGCCGCCTAGAGACACCAAAGGTGGTAATGGTGCGTTGGCAACCTGAAGCCGGGATATTAGGCCTTGATCAAAAGTAAGTTTACCAACTACGTTACCCTCCAAACCGGAACACGTCATGACGTTATGGCGGCAGGAATAGGTAAGGCGATGGTACCAATCAGGCCGAGTCACTGCGAAACTCTACCACTTAGTATGATGTCAAAGTGTTAGTGACGGTAAGCCTATGCTCACCTTTTAAGAGCTGCCTGGCAGGAATGCAGATGGTCTATTCAGCAAAGGAGCCCGGACCAACAAGGGGAACAAACTATCTTCACTTTAAATTTAATCAAAATTTTAATTATATTATCATCACCACGCCTGCACAGTCATTTTATATATTAAAAAAATGTAAGTTTACTTAGAATATTAGTAAAATAAATACTTCTAAAAGATTACAAGCTAGTGATAAGTACATAAATTAGTCAATATTTTGTAGTTACCTTGGTATATCATATCAATTGGTGTAATTTATAATAATAAATACAGACTTTCACATTTATAATATTAGTGTGGATATGCAGAAGACACTCTTGTGTCCAAAAATCCTGAAAAATGCCTTATGTTCTGCTGAGCAAGTAGACCAGATGTACTTAAAAACACACCCATGTCAATTAAAATTGCATTAACTAAGCATATCTGAAATAATTTTAATAATGTGTTGTTAGATATGGTATTTACAACTGGTTTTGATGCAAGACTCTTCGAGATATACTTCACCTAAATTAACTTCCACTACGGAGCAAAACAGCCCTGGTACCCACCCCCAACCCATGCTAGTTCAAATCAATTTTAGAGAATAAAGAATTGATGAAGATACCAAATATATAAAAAGATAAATGGAAGTAACCAATAATTTTAAAACACTGGCAAATAATATTAAAATAATAGTAAAATTTCAATAATATTGTCTTTAAATAAAAAACTCACATTTTTATTTCCTCGAGCTGCTGTTCTTCCACCACTCAAAGCAGCAGATACTATTGTCTTGCAAAGACTCATGTTTGACCTAAAAAATTATGTACAGATAAATAAAATATAGATCTAATTTAAATAGTTTAAAAAAAGTTTACTTTCAAATAAACAAACATAAACCAACAATGTCAACAATAAAATTGGTTAAACATAAAAAATTTCGAGCCTTCAGCTTTATAAACTTATTTTTCTAATGTGTATTTGTTAAGTCCCCATAATAACTGTCATGTCCTGACCTGGAGGGTCTAGTTAATAGTAGAATTAATAATCCCAATATCCCAGCCACAAAACATCTATAACATCTATGGTGTCTATAGGCCACAGCAATATCTTACTATCAACAGAGCCACATCCTTCTTGTCTGATCTCTCACATAAAAAAAGATTGAAGTGTATATTTTTATAGTATAACTAATTTGTTGTTACACAATACCTAAAAATTCAGATAAATATTTTTTTTAAATCGCCTCTGTGGTCTAGCGGTCCGGGTGTTGGACTTGACTGCATGAGGTCCCGGGTTCGAATCCCGGGTCGGCCAACAAAAAGAAAATTGGATTTTTCCAATTTTCTAATAAAAAAAAATGTTGGTCGGGATTGGAATTGTGCCCGGTAGGCGATAGGCTTGCCACCTATCACATTGTGGGACTTAGTGTCTTCGGCTAGTCGTGGGTGCCTTGGTTGTACCTCTGCCTACCTCTTCGGGGATATGGGCGTGAAGATATTTTTTTTATTTATTTATTTAACACTTTATTGCACACAAAAACTAAAATACACGAGAAGTTAAAGATGCACAAAAGGCGAGCTTATCTCTAACTAAAGAAATTTCTTCCAGCCAACCCAAAAAAAAAATTAAGCTGTGAAAATAAAATGGAAAGCATCGTGTACAAAACAAATAACTATAGCTATACTTAGGTTTTTTGTCTAAAATTTTAAAAAAGACTAATTAAATAAAGTTCTTCATCACCAATAGTGCAAATACTTATTAATATATCTAGGAATTTTTGTACATATTTTGAAACCTAACTTATAGTTAAATGTAATATTTTACATATTGTTGGTGGATCATTTTGATAAAACCCAGCCTGAATTACATTTATAATATATGGAATAAGGATGATATTTGTTATTAACTTAATTAGAAATAAAAATAGTGACTATTTCATATTCAACCTATTTACTTTTTTTAACTACTAACCTACACTTAGGAGTTAATATTACAACTTTACGAAAGGATAAAAAAAATAATTACATAGAATTACTATGTATTTTAAAATGTAGGTAAATTATAAACAGTAAAAAACAAATCTTAATTTTATTGTATTATTATTGTATGCCTTTTGATAAGAAATATGTTATTTGTTATCTTTCATTCCTTTAACCACTCTTAAAAATTAATAACTGTAAATGCCAAAACTAAATGGGCAATCATTTAGAATTATATTTTAAAAGAAATGTCTATAATTATGAATCTGTTGTTGTTGTATTACATAAACTGGGTAACAGACAGTTTCCCTGATAAGAACTTTTTAAGACAACAATTTGGTTCTAATTTCAATATATTAGACATACTTAGCTACATAAAAACCTACCTATTTACACATAAATAAATGCAAAATCCCGTTTGTTTAGGATGTGCGACAAAATTAAGAATGAAAGTTATGTTTTTAAATTAAGCATTTCTAAACAAGTGCGCAGAAATTATTCCCGTTAGAAACGAACAGTAATTACAGTTGCATTTACTATGTAGTTCTTCCATAAATATGCAGACAAATTGTTACTATGTAGGCACAAATTAAATTATTTGATGCCAAATATTATGCTATAAATAGAGGGTCGTAGTCAATATGTTCGGAGTTATATTCGCTAAATTAATAGCATAACGAAGTACTAAAAATAAATAAATGATAGATAATTTACTTACTTAAATTAGCTATCGTAAATCGTTACACAAAATATTATCTTGAATAGTTTATTTGAATAGGCACTGAACACATAAACTATTGCTGCATTTTCTTCTCGTACACACTACACAGTCTTGAGTCTAGCGTAATTAATTTTACAATTAATTTGTGTTGCACTATGCACACTTAGCACTTGTAAATGGATACGTATACCTACTTATGGCTTTTACCCAAGTGAAAAGTTTAAATTTTCAGAGTTTGTGAAATTCAAAAGTGAAATTCAAAATTCAAATTCAAACTACCTAGGTACTTAATAAACAAAATAATTATCAATGGAGGTACATAGATAAATGCTTAGGAAATTAAAATTTACACCGGGTACAAAGCCGTACCCACTGCACTAATACTTCACGCTAAACATGCGTGATGCGTGTTCAGTGTTCACCGTTCACAATTCTTGTATCAAACAAAATCACGAATTGAATGCGTGATAAAATAAGCGTGGGTACACACTATCCTTGAAATTTCGAATGTGAGTGAGATTTTAAATTCCGGTTTCACGTCAATCAATTTAATTTACGATTTATCTCTTCCTTTCAATCAATCAATCATCCTATCGGATTTTTAACATAAGTTTGGTGTAAAGTAGGCACCTAACCAGGCGAGATCGACAACATTTCCCTATTATTACTTTACTCTTTGATCGACAATATTTACTGATATGTACATACCACTAGACCGCAGAACAATTATAGTACTCCGACCTCCGACCACTGCACGGGATTATCGCTTGGTACTTTTCGGTTTTGTTTGGAAAAGCATCTTTGCTGTTTAGTTTTGACTTTGCACAGTAGATGCCATTAAAATATTTTTTTATCACTACTTTGAGTGAGTGTAAGCATCTCCCATTAGTCAAGTTTATTTCATTTGCATCAAGTTACTGCCTGATTTTACAAAATATAGTTTGAGTTACTCAAAATTATGCATGAGTCGTCATAAACAGTCATGTTGGGGTTTAAAGTAAAGCGGTAACATCCCAAGATCGCTGAAGTGCGACATGATGTGGCGGCTTCGAGAAAACTTCACGAATCCTCAACTTGTGGACAAAAGTACACAAAGTATCACCAAAATAATATTTTTTTCTTAATATAAATGTGAAAAAAAAAGAGTTTCTATTTTTTTTCTATCCCATGAAAACTCAAACGAAAAATTAAATAAAATTACATACTTATAATATTATTATTACATTTGTACAAGAGATTCAATAAACCGTGTCAAAATAATTTTCCGTTTCCTATCCAAATGCGAAAAATAATTATTCATCTTTATTTTAAACGCGAAAAATTTAAGGGAAATTTAACTAAAAGATGAAGTGTGGAATGTCATTGAATTGGGCTCCTAAACGCATAGATTAATATACTACAAGCGGAGCCTAAGCTTCAAATACTTTTAGGCCTTCTGTATGCCACTAATATTCGAAGAACTATTCTACACCAACGTGACGAACTACGAACGATGAGTATGTGACGATCAGATTCCAGGCGGTTCTAATTTTTTTAATTATTACAATATATATATCAAACGTTATCATAAAAATTTCATATTGTCAAACATCGTACAAAAATACCAAAATCCTGTAGGTGAAAAATATAGTAACTAAATTTTACATACGTAAGTTAAGGTGGTTTTTACGTACATATACATATAAAATGTTTACAAAATCGTTAGCTAAAAGTGGTAATACGTAAGCGAATAAAATGTAATCACTGAAACTACGTACACATTTTCATGTTGTTATCTTCAAAATATGTCTTTTGTAAAAAACACCGAAATGAAATGAAAAATATTTATTTAGCCACATTTTTTTACAAATGTGGATATTTTTTATATTTAATTAAAAAAAATTGTAGTATTTGCTCTATCAAGCATAAACCAAATCTAGCCTCTCAGAAGAATAGGCGGCAAAACGATAACCCTTGCAACTTTAAATTAAAGTGTCCCCGTGTTGGTTCAAATTCTGTGTAAAGAATCACAAAAAAAAGCCTAACTTTAAATAGGCTATTAATGGAGCTATTTACGTTTCAACTATTTTCCCATACACTTTTGATGCTAAACTGATCAAACGGCCCTGTTACTTGTACAGTCCATGCATGAACCCTAGCCTTTATACAAGGGTACGATGACCGCACGTCGCCAGTCTTCGGGTACTCTGCCGGTCTTCCAAAATTTGTTACAAAGAACCCAGAAAGAGTCCCGAACGGCAGGACCACCAAGTTTGATCATCTCAGCCTTAACCATATCTACTCCCGCAGCCTTACCACATTTCATACTTCTTATCGCCCATTCAACTTCTTCCCTCGTAATGCCGTCAGATGCCTCCACCATTTCCGAGTCATTTGAGTACTCGGAACTAGCGGCAGCATCTTGGGCACATTCATACATATCTCCATAAAATTCACACCACCTTTTTAACATCTCATGGGTGCTTGTAAGAATATCATCACTCTTAGACTTAATTCTATTCATTCTGAACGCAGACGAACAACTCCGAGATTTTTGTACCTCCGTCCAAAAGAGTTTGGTGTTCATCTCGAAGTTGTTAGCCAACCTCTCTTCTAGTTTCATACTTTCCCTTTCGCACTTCTCTTTCACTGTTTGGTGATATTCTTGCAACATTTCTTTCTTTAAATCCTTCATTCAATCATTCGACTGCAAACATGCTACATAGTCTAGCCAAGCTTTCTTCTTTCTTTCAACGGAGGCTTTTATCTACTCATCCCACTAGCGTCACCATTCATAAACTTGTGCATCTTTGCACTCTTACATACCTCTTTCGCAACATCAACCATGCGATCTTTCAAAACATTCCAACAGTCATCCACGTCTAAGTCCGGTAGGCACACACTATTCAGCCTGTCTTGGACTTGACTCTTATACATGCTTCCTACCTTCGGGTCTTGCAGCTTCTCACTCTTAATCCTTTCAAGCCCTACAAATGGAACACGTACTCGGCAGTGCCTCCACTTCTTAAACAGACCCCTAAACCGACTAATAACCAAATAGTGGTCCGTGTTAAGAGTTGGGCCTCTGAAGGCTCTCGTGTCCATTAAACACTTCCGGAGACGACTATCAACCAAAATCAAATCTATGATACTCATTTGATCCTTATGCTGTAACATTGTGTTAGACACAAGAAGATTTCTTTTCACACATAAATCTACAATAGGCTTACCAGAACCATTCACTCTTATCACCAAAAACGGCTTCGTAACCGCCCAGTCTTCCCTCTCCCAACCATTCAAGTCACCACACATAATCACTTGATTGAAATTATACAAAATATCATCATGGACGACAAGACATTCCTTTCGAAACTAGTAATATGTAGTTAAGTAAATTGTAACCAAATTTCTGTAAATAATCGATATGTAATTGACGATGCGTTATGTATTTTACACATTATCACGTAAGTCCATAAAACGTAGCCAGGTCGTAAGTAGTAATTGCAAAACATCAGTTGAAAATATTGAAATAGCTCAAATCGCAAACTTCGGAATCAGAAAAATCACCAAAAAATTCAAGTCGTAAAAATGGTTAAAAGCCATAATTTTAAGAAAAGAACACGAAAATGTGTACCCTTGTCATCGTACCCTTGTATAAAGGCTAGGGTTCACGCATGGACTGTACAAGTTACAGGGCCATTAGTTTGATCAGTTTAACATCAAAAGTGTATGGGAAAATAGTTGAAAGGTAAATAGCTCCATTAATAGCCTATTTAAAGTTAGGTTTTTTTGTGATTCTTTACACAGAATTTGAACCAACACGGGGACACTTTAATTTAAAGTTGCAAGGGTTATCGTTTTGCCGCCTATTCTTCTGAGAGGCTAGATTTGGTTTATGCTTGATAGAGCAAATACTACAATTTTTTTTAATTAAACATAAAAATATCCACATTTGTAAAAAAATGTGCCTAAATAAATATTTTTCATTTCATTTCGGTGTTTTTTACAAAAGACATATTTTGAAGATAAGAACATGAAAACGTGTACGTAGTTTCAGTGGTTACAGTTTATTCGCTTACGTATTACCACTTCTAGCTAGCGATTTTGTAAAATTTTTTTATGTATACGTACGAAAGACCCCCTTACCATACGTATGTAAATTTAATTACTATATTTTTCACCTACAGGATTTTGGTATGTTTTTGTATTTAAAATAAAGATGAATAATTATTTTTCGCATTTGGATAGGAAATGGAAAATTATTTTGACACGGTTTAATGAATCTTTGGAAAAAATGTAATCATAACATTAGAAGTATGTAATTTTATTTAATTTTTCATTTAAGTTTTCGTGGGATCGAAAAAAAAATTTGAACGCTTTTTTTTCACATTTATTGAATCGCCGTTATAAATTAAGGAAAAAGATTATTTTGGTGGTACTTTGTAGACTTTTGTACACAAGGTGAGGATTCGTGAAGTTTTCTCGAAGCCACCACTTCATGTCGCACTTCAGCGATCTTGGGATGTTACCGCTTTACTTTAAACCCCAACAAGACTGTTTATAATGACTCATGCATAATTTTGAGTAACTCATACCATTTTTTGTAAAATCAGGCAGTAACTTGATGCAAACGAAATAAACTTGACTAATGGCAGATGCTTACACTCACTCAAAGTAGGGATAGAAAAAAATTTAGTGCCATCTGCTGTGCAAAGTGAAAACTAAAAAGCAAAGATGCTTTTCCAAACAAATCGAAAAGTATCAATCGATATTACCGAGATTACCAAACTCAAAGAGAATGTGATTACCAGTTTGATTCAACTTTAATATAGAAAAATAAAAAAAATAAGTTTGCTATGTTTTTTGTTCGCCCAAATCATATGACACCAGTTGCCTTATACCTGAATGCCTTTAGACTTACTTTCAAACTATACGGGTTATAATTTTTCAAGTAAACTTGATACGAATTCTGGTTTGCTATGTATCTATTGAAGTCCCATTTCTTATTACGTAGTATTTATATACTCTTTGATGATTACATCTAACCTCTGTGAATAATATTGTTCTGTGTTCTGTGCATCTAACTTTCATCGAGAGTTTTGGCGCCATCGTGAATGAAGATGGTCGTAATTTTTTCACAATTATTGAATTTAGTGTAAAATATGAGTAAAATTGGTTAATTTACGTGGGAATTAGTTTGATTTTGTTCAGTGAAAGTGCACGAATGAAATAATCATGAAGAAATTTGTGTATCGTGATTTCCTCGCTGCCGCCAAATCTCATAAACGAGCTTGTGTAACGAAACCTCCGCTTTACTCAAGATCCAGACAGGACTGTGTAAATAGTGACTAATGACTGAAATAAGGAATGAATATAGAAGACATAAATTGAAAATATATAACAAGAAAAAGATTTATTAATACGGAAGACGTGGCTGTATGGACACAGATCCTTTGCCTTTCCCCGACTAGGATAAAATTAAAAAACAACAACTGTCCATAATGCAACTAACTTTCATCGGAGTTTTGGCGCCATCGTGAATGAAGATGGTCGTATTTTTTCACAATTATTGAATTTAGTGTAAAATATGAGTAAAATTGGTTAATTTAGGTGGGAATTAGTTTGATTTTGTTCAGTGAAAGTGCACTAATGACATAATCATGAAGGAATTCGTGTATCGTGAATTTGCTCGCTGCCGCCAAATCTCGTAAACGAGCTTGTGTAACGAAACCACCGCTTTACTCAAGACCCAGACAAGATTGTGTAAATAGTGACTAATGACTGAAATAAATAATTAATACGGAAGACATAAATTGAAAATATTTAACAAGAAAAAGATTTATTAATACGGAATACGTGGCTGTATGCAGTCAGATCCTTTGCCTTTCCCCGACTGGGATAAAATTAAAAAACAACAACTGTCCATAATGCAACTAAGTAGTAAGTACTAACTTTCATCGGAGTTTTGGCGCCATCGTGAATGAAGATGGTCGTATTTTTTTCACAATTATTGAATTTAGTGTAAAACATGAGTAAAATTAGTTAATTTAGGTGGGAATTAGTTTAATTTTGTTCAGTGAAAGTGCACAAATGAAATAATCATGAAGAAATTAGTGTAACGTCAATTTCCTCGCTGCCGCCAAATCTCATAGACGAGCTTGTGTAACGAAACCACCGTTTTACTCAAGACCAGACATGACTTTGTAAATTAGCGACTAATGACTGAAATAAAGAATGAATACGGAAGACATGAATTGAAAATATACAACAAGAAAAAGATTTATTAATACGAAAGACGTGGCTGTATGGACTCAGATCCTGTGCCTTTCCCCGACTGGGATAAAATTGAAAAACAACAACAACAACAACTAACTTTCATCGCCCATGTGTGTTTACTTTTTTATTGCTTTAATAATATTATAATTTTAATGTCTGAAAACGAGTGTAAGGAATTTAAAGAATTAGGTGTTAAAGAATGGCTGTTAAAGCAGTTATTTTCATTAGGTAAGAGATAGTGTTTCTGTGTAATTTTAAGGTTACTACAGAAATGTTGAACATTCATACATACATAGTTTATTTTTCAGAGTTAAAACAGGCATACATGCTGGTGAGCTCATATACATTATATTGTAGTATAAATCGTTTTGATTTTTAAGGTATCAGAACACCAACACCAATTCAAAAAGGGTGCATCTCGCGGATTCTAGCAGGTGATGATTGTATTGGTGCAGCTAAAACTGGTTCTGGTAAAACTTTTGCGTTTGCATTACCCATACTGCAACATTTAGCTGAAGATCCTTATGGAATTTTTGCCTTAGTGCTAACTCCAACACATGAATTGGCTTATCAGGTAATATTAACATTTTTTTTCTAAGTTAAGTTGATATTATGCCAGGTTGAACCTAGGTCCTTGGAGTACAATCTTCTCTATGTTATTAATAAGACAGTACATGTAGCTGATACAATGTATTTATATATGCTCTGTATAGATTTACTTTTCATGGAATAGGTGGCAAACTAGCAGACGGTTCACCTGTTGGAAAGCTATCTCCACTGCCTGTGGACAGTTGTAACACCATTGCCATTTTTCTAATAGTATATGAGCTCTCTTCTTGAAGGTTCCTAAAATGCAATGTCTGGGAAATGCTGCTGCCAGTAATAGTTTCCACAATGATGTAGTGTAAGGTAAAAAATGTCTATGGAAATATTTAGTAGGTTAATGCTATGTAACATGATAGTAGGGGTGAAATTTAGAATTTTGAGATTAGCAGAATTCAATAGCAACTAACAATTTATTAAAATAACTCTCAGAGCATTCCGCATGATAGATCCGATTGAAAATACTCAGGGAGCCAATGTCTCTGTGCAATTTTTCAATTATCTTGTTTACTGGTTTAGTTATTATAAACTAACTCTAAAAAGGAAGCCGAAAATAATTTGATTGAATGTTTTTATATATTTGTTACTCTATTACTCACTCAATAATTAACAGAATTTGATAATTCTTTTTTTTGGAAGTTTAGTAATCCCAGTTTTATCAAGATCCAACAAGTGGTTTGTGGGTTATACTTAACAATAAGTAACTTTCATTTTATTGAATCAGACGTTACTTTGCGGAAATCCATTATAACAGATGTAAAATAAGCCTTTATTTTGCTAATTCCATGTAAGCAGTGTGATATTGAAAACTAGGAGACAGTGGTCAAATTTCAACTACTTTTAATTACACTTTAGTTTTAAGCACCCTTCAACAAAATATAAATGTGTGATCTGTGATCTTAACTTCTTGAGGTCCCGGCTCCAATTTCTGGGTTTGGCAACAATTGTGGGACTTAGTGTCTTCGGCTAGTCATGGGTGCCTTGGTTGTATCTGCCTGCCTTGCCTCCCTACTTCTTCAGGGATATGGGCATGAAGATACTTTTTTGTAATACTGTTTAGTTATGATTGAAAACACTCAGTGCATTGAGTGTACAATTAGTAAATCGTCTACTTGTTTTTCTCCTCACGCAATATAATGAGTTTCTGAAACACTAGATTTATTTACTTTATTAAAACTGAGACCTGCGGAACATTGTAGCAAAAATTTAATTTACTTTCTGTCATTCAAAAAAACACAAAGTTTATTAATATAAAAAAAAAATATGTTATTAAAATAATAGGGTAGTATGGAAATGGTTAAGTTAAGTTATAAAGGTTAAATAGGGATGGAGCTAATTTTGGCTGGTGAATTATTAAAATTGATTAGCTGATGTGACACATTTATAGATCACGAGCACCAGTCACATCATTGGTTTTTACGTTTAAGCAACCATACCGAAATAAATCTAACTAATATATTGCCGGATTGTTTGTCGTGTGATCGGACCATTAATCTCAAAGGCAGGGACTTTGACTGACACAGGAAACCTAACCCTATGAGGTGTGAATTAAAGATTTAATGATTATAAAAATGTAATGTTCAGGTCTAACAATTATACTATTACAATATTACATTTTGTTTTTTTAAGCAAATATGTAGGCTGGTTCAATCTAGCAACTGGTTATCTAATATTATCCAGATTAAACTAATTACAGTTTTTAAAAAAAAATAATTAAAGGACTTCCCTTGGTCTCCGTCCTGCGAACGCAGAAAGCAGAGCTCACATTTGTGGGAGTTCCATTACAGCATCCGTTACATGGTAGAACTTCTAACATTTCCCATAAGGAATTCTTCAAATCTGAATAAGTCCAGAACCGATATGCAAAATAAACGGCAAACGGGAAAACATCAGAGAATAAGAAATGAATAACTGGAAAGCTGGAAAGCTGACCAGAAAAGAAAACTGGAAGTAAAAAGAAAAAGGGCCAAACGGCCTTTTTATTTATAATATTATGGCATTTTAATAGCCTCAATTATTAATTGAGATTGGACTTAGAACCATGTAGGTAGATTAAAAATACAGTCAACAATTCTTTTCAGATAGCAGATCAGTTTACTGTACTTGGACAGCCACTCAAATTAAGGGTATGCATAGTAACTGGTGGCTCAGACCAATTGGAGGAATCATTGAAGTTGGCAAAACGACCTCACATAGTTGTGGCTATGCCAGGAAGACTGGCAGACCATATAACTGGATGTGATACATTCAGTCTGAAGAAAGTTAAATATTTGGTTTTGGATGAAGCCGATAGGTCTGCATTGTTTTTATGTTTGACTACAAGAGTCATTTATTTTGCAGCTTAATTTTTACAGGCAGCTTGATAATTGTTAAGTTTGTAACTTTTTATTTCATTACTTTTATTCTGATATTGTTATTTGAATTTGAGGTATTTAAAGGCCATTTAGATGTTTTCTTTCTCATATGTTTTAGGTTATTTAGTGAATCCTTTCAAGGTGACTTAGAAACAATATTTGAAGTTCTACCAAAAAAACGGCAAAATTTACTTTTCTCAGCAACTATTACAGAAGATGTAAAGGAATCTAAAATGCTGCCTTTAAATAAAGAAGTAAGTGTATATAGTTTATTCAAACTTAGTTATTTACGAGTCTGTATTTTTTTACAAAAATATAAGGATTATAAAGTGTAAAATTTGACATAGTTTAAGTTGGTATGGGGAAGCAGAACAGACAGCTTTTACCTATCACTACATAGTATTAAACAATGTAGCCTTTCGCTGTCTGTCCTTATATACGAGTATGCTTAGATTTTTAAAACTATGCAATGGATTTTGATGCGGGTTTTTGATAGATAGAGTGATTCTAGTGAAAGGTTTATTTGTATAATACCATAGAAGTTTGACCCCCTAACAATGATACGAGGCTAATGCTAATTTTGTATAAAAATTCCTATACAGGGTTCCTTTCAAACAACTGACCAAATTTCAATACAAATGAAAGCGAAAATAATAATGCATTTTAAATATTATTGTCCAATTGTATTATTTACTTTTATAAACATTTGTTTAAAATAGTCTGGAATAATACTTGTTGTCACAATATGTCGTACCTATTACGAGTCATGACGTCACCAGCCTGCGATTGAAGTCGGCGAGAACAATTTGCTTTGTTTATGTTTTAGTTTTTAATTAATTCAAAGACCGAAAGTGTGATTGATTCCCTACCCTTTCTCAAACTTTGGCTGGTCTTATAAATATAACCCTGTATATTAAAATAATAAAAATAATGTTGCACTACTCTCCATTTGACACGCAAACTTACTTTACACAACAATTACAAGTATGATAAATTTTTAAAATTTCGGAAAAAGGAATTTTACTATCTCAATACTGTTAAGAAGTTTTTGCAAAAAAAAGTTTCTTAATTAAATAACATAAATTGATATATAAATTGAATACAATTAAAAAAAATCTTTCAAAAGAGTTTGCATCACATTTTCTTTTCCTGATTGGCTAGATTTGAACACAGATGTAATTAATTGGTTTAGTCCTGTTTGCCGGGAGTTTGTGTAGGTCAGCCAAGTTTAGTGAAAGTGTCATGATAAATAATGAGTGTTTTAAATATTAATAATAATTACAAAGTGAAATATGTACTTGGATATTTTGCACAAGGCATGGAAATTATTGTGATGTGCATGATGTTTATGCTAAATTAAATAAATGGTTTAGCTAAGATATATCCACCCGGATTTGCCAGGATTAATTTTTTCATCTCTTGCCAATATCACCTTAAGTCCACCCCATTTGCATATTCTTTAAATAGGTATTTATGAAATTTAAACTAGTATAGTATACATACATACATACATACATACATACATACATACACACATACATACATACATACATACATACATACATACATACATACATACATACATACAGTAGGCAGAGAGTATCGAGTGCCAGACCTCACGATCCTGACAAACCTGTCTTGCTTCCTTCACATTCATAACCCTTTTCATACAAACACGCTGGTTTCGGAGACCCTTGACACCACCCTCGGATACTAGTCTATACTAGTATCCGAGGGTGGTGTCAAGGGTTATACTATTATAAATCACATAATCTGAAGTGAAGCGCCTTTTAAATTTAAAGCGCTGTTAAAAGTATGCAGGCAATACACATAAAACATTTCTGTAATTAGATAGTCAGTTACCTGTTACACAATAATAACTTTCTTTGGATTTGTTGTTCAACTAGTTTAGAAATCGTCTGTACACGAGATAGAGCTGACGTATTGTTCCATACAATATAAGAATATTTCTATAAACAAAGAGCGTTGCTGATATAAACATGCGATCTATATGCACACAGTTTGCAATACGTGAAAAAAAGAAAAGATTGCAAGCTACTGTACGTTCCAGAATGGAAGCGATAGTGGTGAGCGCCTAGTTGGCTGTCACACTGCGTTTTCGTGCGGGTTTTTGCTCACTCACGCGCGTAGTTGTAGATTCACGTCCTCTTATTCATTTCAAAGTCGTTCGATGTGGTAACTGTGTTCCTACAAATCACGCACGCATTGCGCGACTGTGTGCATTACCTTGCGTGTTTATGCATATCCTCCCATGTAGGGGCGTCATCTACACGAACGCGTGTGGATGCGTTTTTTTGTGCGTTGGACTGTGCTTGTTTTCTATACAATACAACCCTAGATCACGCATTTTCGCGCTATGCTGCGGGTTGCGGGGCAGTTTTGCAAATTGCCTTACACTTAATAATATGAATAGATATAAAAATACATAAACTCTTCATCAAATTTATTTGTTCCAGAACTTAGTAATTTGGTCAGAGACAGACCAGAAGTTGACAGTGTCAACGTTAGACCAACGTTACGTAGTCTGTCCTGCTTACGCCAGGGATGTATACCTGGTGCAGACGCTGCGGAAGTATCGGGAGACCAAACCCAGTTCCCATGTCATCGTATTCACGGATACCAAAAAGTATGTATGCTTTTTAATAACAGAAGAAAATTGATTGACCAGTGGTTTACCCTGCCATTTTTAAGAAAATATGTTATCTTAGTACTTTCCATAAGCATAATATGTATATTTATCACTGGCATTGTATCTAAAAATCATAAAGTCTCGACTGATTTCATACCACTTATTTAACTATTCTAGCAGCAGTAACTGGTAAAGCGGTAGGTATATAATGACCAGTGTGCTGAAAGTGAGTTTTTGAAAGGATTTACTTTACTATTGCTTCTCCGTTTACCAGCCAAATGTATGGAGTTATTGTCAGCGCCTCTAGCGGATAGTTGAAACAATTAAATAAATTAACATTTCGATAGTCGAAATGCAAACGCAGAAATAAAGTTAACCCATGCTCAGCAATCGGTTAGCATGTACTGAGTTCGCCACTAGTATTTTAGTTCAGAGAGCAGCATTGTTGGTAAAATGTACGTAGTGAGGCTATTGTCACAAATTTGGATAAAAAAATAGTGACCTATGATCTTTGGATTATAGATTCCCTATATTCATTAGGTTATTTACATGATTTGAGATAGATTAGAAGATAAAAACATATTGACAATCTTTTTTGGAACAGTAAATGGATTAGTAGTTTACCCGTTGGTAAGAGTACTCTGCCCCCAACGAACTACTGCAACCCACACCAGGGGTCTTACGGTTGCGCTACCGTCCCAGGACGTATTGTTTCGGAAACACATACACAATGTTGTATTGCAAGGCAAGGAAAAATATTACGGATTATCGCTTTTAATTGTAAGATGTATATAATTTAGTTTGTAAACATACATACATTCACGTAAAGTCAAGGGTATATAGAGGGGGAGTGTCGAGTGCAAAGTGTCACGAATCCTGCAGCCATGCAAAGCTTCCTCCACTTAAATTTCTCCCATTTTTCCTTCTAAGGAAAAATCCTTTATTTTTCTAATAAATTATGTAAAATCCCCAACTAACGCAAAGGGAGGCAGAGGCACAACTAGGGCACCCTCGACTAGCCGAAGACACTAGTCCCACAATGTGATAGATGGCAACCTTATCGCCAAACGAGCACGTATTCAATCCCGAGCAACGTTTTGTTATTAGGAAATTGAAAAAACTAAATTTTTTTGTTGCCCGACCCGGGATTCGAACCCGGGACCTCGGGCAGTCAAGTCAAACAACTGAACCACTATACCACAGAGATAATAGTAGATGAAGGTAAAACAATTATATGTATATTTTTCAGGGAATGTCAAGTAATATCCATGATGTTAAACGCAATAGGTATGGATAATGTATGCCTTCACGGTTTCATGCGACAGAGGGAGCGAGTGGCCGCTCTAACACAGTTCAGGAGTAATTTGAAGTGCACACTCATAGCAACAAATGTAGCCGCTAGAGGTCTAGATATACCTTCAGTGGACTTGGTGGTCAACCATAAGTTGCCATTGGAGCCCAAGGAGTATATTCATAGGTGAGTTTGGTACCGTTCTTTAAACATTTTAAGGCATTCAACTACTCTGATACTTTATTTTACTAAAAACCTTAATTTTTAGCCGTACTTAGTTCATTAATAACACGATTATACTTGCACAAAATTTCTATTTCATGGTTGTTCGCCAAGCCCTTTCCAACTTTTAATGGATGTTGGCGATGTATATTAATGATTTCCCTTTAATAATTACTAATTATTGCAGGGAAAACGTTTTAAAAAAAGAGTGTGTGTACTCATGTACGCACGTAAGAAGTTATACTTCTTTGGCGTAACAATCCAAAAATACCAGATAAAAAGGTTCGCAACTAACTTCAGGGTGTTGCTTTTTTCTGTCGATAGCAACTGACTTTAGACTGTCACATTTATCTGTCGGTGTGCGCGCGCATCGTAAAACTTCACTCTCATCATTTTTCCCAATCGCGACAAAAGAAGTATAACTTCAAAAACAGTTCTAATATCTTTTTATTACTCTTATGATATTTGTTCCACAAACCAGATATTTTTGTATAAGTACATAGTTGATTTTTTTTAATTACACTTGTGTTTTTACACAATACAATTTAGCTAACCAGTTTTACTTTTCATAGTATTATCAGGGGTTTATAACCAAAAATAAATAAGTGTTTCATTTTAACACATTACAGCATTTGGTTGTTAGTTAATGATGGTACATAAATAAATATAAAGTTAACACAAAGTATAAATAAATGTATTGCGAAAAAGTACAAGTGTATACAATACAATCCCATCATGTGATGAAATTTATACATTCTGTATGATTCTGTCCCAGAAAATTAATAAAAAATGCGTCTCTGTCTGTCTTTAGCTTTTTCACGGCTTAACCGATTTTAATGAAATTTAACCTTGGATCTTCAATTTAAATAAAGTCTTTATTTCAAAATTCAACTCCCCAAGGGCAATAATACTGGGATGAAATTTCTATATTCTAAACTGAGCAAACAGCTGGTATAATATATTTGGTGAGTATATAATTAAACATGTTACACATGTTACAGGGTAGGAAGGACTGCTCGTGCTGGTAGAAGTGGCTTGGCCATATCCCTGATCACACCATATGACATCCTCAGACTTGGGGAGATTGAGGATCATATACACACCAAACTGAGTGAATACAAGATTGATGGTTAGTTGATTATAACTAGTGGTCGCCCGTTGGTCGAAATTCGACTATTATAAATTTTAATATCTTGTTGATAAGAACGCCATCTTCATTTCTCAAGACCAACTTCTTTGTTTCAAAACTTTTTAGTGCGCCATCAGTGATCTTTTATCGTTATCATCAATATATTTGTTTGTGTGTGTCAAATGCATGGTAGTGTGGGTAATGTTTTATTTATTGACTTAATGCACTTTATATGCATTATCATTAAAAAATATTAGCGTTCTGCACTTCTCCTACACATAAAGTAAAAGTGTGCCAAATTTCATAGTCCTCCGTCAGTGCAATTTTCGTAAAAAGGGGTCCAAAGTTTTTAATTTCCAATAATGTTAATTATAAATAATTAACATTATTCAAACTGAGACATTACTATGTGTTTGTGTGGAAACATTGTGTTGATGAGATAGTATTAGTTATCACGTTAGCCTTTTATATTAGTGTTGAGTACAGTAATTATTTGTAGTTATTATTTTAATTAAAAAATAATTAAATAATTAAATGACCCCGAGGTAGTACTATGGTGGATTTGCACAATAAGTCTAACATCCCTAACACTGAATACCGATAACGTGTAGTTCTCTTACTAGTATGGCGACGCACCTGTAACATCTATGGTGTCTATAAGTCATGGTTGCCTTTTAATATCGCAAGTCCTGTGTGCTTTTGCGCTTTCTTACCTAATCTATGATGATCTAAATCGGAGCCTTTATTGGCTTCATTCAATATTTTGATGTGTACTATGACAGATGATGAAGCAGTAAAAGTATTCACGACGGTATCTGTGACGCGACGGGAACAAGAGGCTCAGCTGGATAATGAGGAGTTCGAGCAAAGGAGAAAGAATTACAGACACAAGAGGTGGATCATGGCAGGAGTGGACCCTGACGATATGGAGGCAGGGTAAGTGTTATCAGACGATGAATGTGTAGGGGATCATGACTGTGTCTGATTAGACCAGAATAACGAGGAGATCGAGCACAGAATGGTGCTTAAAAATTAAGTCCTCTGTCGCTTCATCTTTGTCTTTTTCTGTTCATCTCTCTTTATTTTAAGAGCTATAGCTACAGATGCAAATGTTAGATCTAAGGTTAAGGAGAAAGGGTTAATCACTAGCCCTGACTCCATAACCGTAGGGGCCTTGCCTGTTTTATAGGATAAGGTGTGCCAGTGGACTTGAGGAAGGCTTTGTTCATAAACGCTGTTAAACCTCTATTTTCCCCTTCTCTTGTCCATAGTATGAGAGATAGAGTTTTCTTTCTCGCTTTTCTAAAATTAGAGTATATAAATATTTTAGGGGATATTCTTAAAATAGTTTTTTATTCAGATTAGAAGAAATGCGAAGAAAACGCATTAAAGCAGCAAAGAAGGCAAGATTAGCGAAAATAAAAGAAATTCAATCACAACTGAAAGAAGAAAAGGGACAAACTGATGAAAATCGTTTACAAGCAAGCGAGAAGGATATAGATGCTACTATCAAAGATAGTTTGAAAAAAGTGAACAAAAGTTTAATGAAAAAAGATGACAGGTTTAAAAATGTTATCGGAAAAGTCAGTAAAATTAAACGGAAAGCTGACAATGTGATGCAGAAAAGTGAGAAAGAAACAGAGTTTAAAAAGAAGAAGAAAAAAGTTAATAAATAATTTACATTAATTCCTTTTTTTATTTATATTGGTTATACATTGTTGAATGGTGAAAGCTTAGAGTTGTTTTATACAATTTTGTAGATATTTTTTTGACCCTAAGAGTAATATTTAAAAAAATTGAAGCAATATACCCATAAACCTTTTTTTTTGACACAAGCATCTAATGCATGGAGCGCTCATCAGAGTCGTGTTCTGGCAGTAGCTGTGATTTTAAACTTTTAGCAGAAGTTTTTAAGCTTTAACTGTAACATCAGTTTCAGATTAGTAATTAGTTTACTAGGTGGTAGAATTTCGCAGCGACTCACCCGGATTGGTACCACCGCCTTACCTATTCCTGCCGCCATAACGTCATGACGTGTTCTGGTTCGGAGGGTAAGGTAGCCGGTAAACTTACTTTAGCTCGAGGTCTAACATCCCGGCCTCAGCTTGGCAACGCACCATAACCACCTTTGGTGCCTGTAGGCGGCGGGAATTTTTTAACATCAGGAAATCCGTCTGCTTGTTTGCCTTCCAATATCATAAAAAAAAACTTTGAAAATGTATTTCAATTTACTGGCAAAACATAACTGCCTTAACTGTCCGAGAAAGACTGGAAAGGAGCCGCTTTAGAACACGCCGAAGCTCAAACACGTAGATATAATTTTGTGTAATGGAGAAACTCAACTTAATATCTTGGAACTTGGTAAAAACATTTCTACTTCTTCTACCGGGGTGACAACCTGTGTCCACGTCTCAACCCCGGCCGTTCCTCAGCTTAGCGAAAAAAAAAGTAACTACACTCGGTTTGCCAGTAGAAAAGTAACAATAAAATTTTATTTCTTGTACACTACTAAGGGCACTCGAAAAGAAATCATCATGACGTATAAACCATCATCGTCTTGATATATTCACATTAGATATAATAAACCAGTATATCTTATAATCAGAATCGAGATCAAAACTACTACCGCTGCTGTAAAGCATTGTGTTCTGTAGTGTTACTCATGAATCTCAATACCATGTAAGATTGGAAATTGAAATCGGATTTGCGTCATTTTGGGTCTACTTGTGTGTGCAACACAATACTTGCGAATCATTGGCATTTATTTCCAAAAAAATCAACGAACCCGAAAATAAAATTCAATAGATCCGATAAAATAATTCATTCCATCAGATTTATAGATTTTTTTTATTCAAGCGTGTTAAGTGACAAAACCGATTAATATTTTCTATGTCGCACAAACCGAAATTCAGGAGTAGCCCTACTGGCCTGGAAGTTAGGGTAGCCTGTAGACTTGCTTATAAGGCCTTATAAACCCCAGCAATATGACAACGACGCACCTATAACTTCTAGTGTCTATATGTCACGGTAGCTTCTTAGCATTAGGAGAGCCTAGGTATGCCAATTCCCTGCATTATCCCCAAAAAGAGAAATATCTTGGTCAGAAGTAAAACTACTTTATGAATTATAATAATTTATTTAAAACGAAAATTATAAAGTTTATTATATAATACATTGTTTACATAAAAACAAATATCATATTTTACACGAACAATAAATAAATATACACATGGCAAATAATTTTGGCACAAATTAGCCAAAAAGCTGACTTCAGTACATTTTCAAAATGCTAACCTGCATTATATAAACATAACTTGCTTTTACAGAGAACATATAAATTAAGTGTCGAAGTTTTAAAAACATATTTTTATTAACCTCCAATTATTTCATTCAACAGGCACTCATTGACCTAATTCAAGTAACAAACCTACAATGGATATTTCATCCCTTAATGTGTATACATTTAAATATCATTAGTCAATGCTCTAGCTCGTAAAATAAATGCCATAAACAAATTGGTGAGTCTTCTTTCTTTCTTTCTTTAAGTTTTGGCCTTCACGTTAGTATTTAGCCATTAGTCAAGTAGAAATTTACATCAAATTTTATATCAATTTCAATTAATTTTATTTAGTCATCAC
>NJDC01006232.1:103106-120498 GCA_002245475.1 Calephelis virginiensis
ATTAAAATATTTTTTTATAAATATTAAAATATTTGCACACCAAAATATGGTAGAATATGTTGATACCTATACTTAAATATTTTTGTAAAATCTCATTTACACACATATTCCGCAAATAAATAATTTTCTTTCTTTCTTAAGTTACGTTGAAACTTAAATGGTGTGTTTCCAATCCGAAATAGGGTTAGTAAAGCTTTTCTTTCAGTGACTACCTGCTTTCCAAACCGGACATGCGTACGAGGTTACGGTGTTAGTGACCAACCGAGTCGCTTTATGCGATCTGATTGGTTAGAAGTTGCCTTGTATAGTATTTAAAGGAGCACGAAACGCAGAGTAAAATACTTGACCAATTTCAATATAATGAAAACATGGGTTATGAAACTTACCAATGGATGACCTTATTCCACCTAGGAGTTTTCCCGCCGCTTGGATCTGTGTGCGTCTCGTATATACAGTGGCCGACACGCAGACGCACGTACGGGTCCATACGAGTGAGGCCTGGCAAGACATATTTTTTATTTTATGCATGGTTTTTTCCTCTATTACAAAAAAGAGTCTAACCTCGGTCAAATCAATGTAAGTATCTTTACACCCGTATGCAGAGGTACAATCAAGGCACCTGCGACTAGCCGAAGACACTAAGTAGCACAATGTGATAGGTGGTATCTTCACACCCGTAGGCAGAGGTATAACCAAGGCACCCACGACTAGCCGAAGACTAACACAATGTGATAGGTGGCAAACCTATCGCCAACCGTGCACACATCCAATTCCAGGCAGAGTTGTTTTTATTAGAAAATTTGAAAAAACACATTTTTTTGTCCCACCTGGAAAAAGAACCCGGAACGTCATGAAGTCAAGTCCAACACCAGACCGTTAAACCACAGAGGCGATAAATGAATGAATAACACTTTAATGTGAATCACAAATTACAATACATTACATTTTAGGTACCTTATCTTATCGCTTAAGAGTGATCGCTACCAGACAATCTTAACAAAGGATTTATATTATTATTTTGTCTATTTATATACAGGGCTACTTTAAAAGGAGATGCCAAATTTGAATGTAAGGGGTAATCCATATTAAATATTTTTTTCAAATTGTAATATTTACTTTTTGTAACATTGACTTAAAACAGTCCGCAAAAATGCTTTATTTGTTGTCACGTTATGTCGCATCTAGTACGAGTCATACTGTCACCAGTCTATGAATGCGACTACGGGCGGTGGGAACCAGTTTTAAGCTATGTTTACGTTATAACCACGCATCTTATTTTCCGACGGATAAAAATTATAAAGAGTTTTTTTTTCATTTTTAGTTTTTTCATAGATCGAAAGTGCTAGCGATTGTTAACAGTTCCTCGAAACTTGGCTGGTGCTTTAGATTTTTTATCGGTTTGTGTGTTCGCTTTTCATGCAAACCCTATACAAACGATTTTTACCAAATTTTGTGAGGTAGTAGCTTATAGCTCCAGGCAATATTTAGGACATCTTTTACTGCGGAAAAATGTTTCGTTACCATCACTAACCACGAAAAGTCACTTAGAAGTTGCTAGATACAGCTAGTATTTATATTCATTCTAACATGCGAAAGTCAGTCTGTATGTTGCTCTTTCACAGCTTTTACCACTGAACTGATTATAATGAAATTTTATATGCGTATAGGTAAACACCCGTCTTCAAACATAGGATACTTTTTTTCAAAAATCAACCCCCTAGTGACTATTATTATTCTATTCTAGACAAAGTCGCGGGTACAGAGCTTGTACTTCATAAAACTCTCGAGTAAGCCTGGCAAAAGTGTTTCATTCAATCTTACAGTTGTTTCTTATTTTTCGAAATTTCATGTATTGCTTAGAAAAAATACGTCTTGAGTATAAACTTATAATTTAATTAAATTTTTATGACGCATAAACAATGCATGTAAAATAAATTTCAATGCTTTTTTTTTAATTTTTTCCCCGTGGTGGTCCGGGCTCCTTTGTAGAATAGAATGCCTTCCTTGCCAGGCAGCTCGTAAAAGGCGAGCATAGGCTTACCATCACTAACACCGTGACATCCGACTAGGTGGTAGAGTTTGGCAGCGACTCGCCCGGATTGGTACCACCGCCTTACCTATTCCTGCCGCCATAACGTCATGACGTGTTCCGGTTCGGAAGGTAAGGTAGCCGGTAAACTTACTTTTGCTCGAGGCCTAACATCCCGGCCTCAGGTTGGCAACGCACCATTACCACCTTTGGTGTCTCTAGGCGGCGTGAATTTCTTACCATCAGGAAATCCGTCTGCTTGTTTGCCTTCCTATAACATAAAAAAAAAATACACATGCTTACAAAATGGGCTTATATACTAGGATAAATTATTATAATAAGATTTTACCACTCTTTCCTTTTAAGTGTCAGACACTAATTGTAAGTTAAATAAAACCTAAATTATAGGACAAGCAAACTCTTGTAAAAATATAAAACTCACCATAATTTTTGACCAGCTTTGCCTGAGCTATTGTCACATTAAGTCTTGCTGTCAACGGTGGGCCTGCTGCTGGTATCTGTACACATTTATTTACAAAACTGTGTACATACATAATTATAGTTATATAAATACATACAATAACTCTTCATTGTGCACCAAATACAGAAAAATTACAAATACATCAAATCAAACTTGAAACATTAGATACACAAAGGTGGCCTTATCGCCAAGATGGACTTCTCCGCTAGGCAACTTTGAGGTATGGGATAAGATTTAGCGAGATACTATGATTGGTAGTGGTATGGTATGGTGGTTAAAAAATGTTATAAAATGCATCTTTTACTAGATGGAATTTATTATCCTAGAAGCAGAAGCTTGCTTGTCAATGTCAATTGTTTTTTTTTTATGATATTGAAAGGCAGACAAGCAGACGGATTACCTGATAGTAAGAAATTGACGCCGCCACCTAGAGGCACCAAAGGTGGTAATGGTGCGTTGCCAACCTTTGGCCGGGATGTTAGGCCTCGAGCAAAAGGAAGTATACCGGCTACCTTACCCTCCGAACCGGAACACTTTAACGGCAAGCGCTGACGTTATGGCGGCAGGAATAAATCCAATACGGGGAAAATTGTTATAAAAACAAACAAGAAAAGCCAAATGCAACCCAATTACAGTGAACACAGTGAGTGATGCCTTATCATATTCCTGAAAATATAAAAATATGGAAATCTCCTAACATATACAGTGCGAAAATTCTAAAGCCTCACTGCTTGCAATATCAAGCAACATAAATATCTTCACGCCAAGTCCCTTACCAAGAAGATAGATAATATAGAGAGATAGAAGACAAATTCACAATAACAACATTGATCACAACTCAGAAAATTTCACTTCCTTTGCTTGTTGTTCGAAATTCTAATCTGTTGTCTCTTAATCATCTTCACAATTACTTTAACTTTTTACATTCTCACAATTCACTTTGTCATTCAAATGTCCAAACTTTGCTGAGATTCACCACAAGTCATTCTGCTGCTGCGGTCATCCTCAGACCATGCTGCAATTTTATGGAACATACTTCCTAGTGAAAATCATGAATGCGAAACTCTATCTTTCAGAAAGCTTGTTTTTGTTGGGGTTTGTATGTATATTTTACTAAATGCAAGTAGTTTACTTTTTGAACACAAGGTCTATTTATTTCACTTATTTTTCTTAACAAGTTGGTTGGTTGATTTTTTTTTTTCATTAGAGACAAGCTACCCTCTATACAGGGGCGGATTTGATATGTTGGCTGCCCTAGGCCTACGAAAGATTGCCCCCCCCCCCATACGAAAGATTGAAAGCATGCAAAATTATATCAACTATAGAAATTAAATAAAAATGAAAAAAAAAATAACGATAATCAGTAAATGATTTAATTATCTCAATTAGTTCTGACTGAATCTGAATCATCTCTTTTGCAAGGCTTTCTGAGCAGCGAATTTGTTGATCAAATCATCACAATCTAAAGACCGTAGCAACTCTGATTCGATGCAGAGGATAGCCAGAGCGTTCAACCTGTCCTCGTTCATTTTCGACCGTAAATAATTTTTCACCCGCCGCAAACACGAGCAGCTGCGTTCACCGGAACAGTTCGTAATCGGGATACAAACACACATGCGTAGAGCTATATCAACGTTAGGCTAAATGGTGTGGAGATCCTGATCATGAAGCCATTTTATTAATATCATCGGCGACATCAGCGTGTCGGTTTTGCTTTGGCTCGAAAAGCACTGGCAGCGAAAATGTTGACATTCTCAGAAGAGTAAATATTTTTTAACGCTGTTTCTTTCTCTTCTACTTCAGCTGGTCTCAGGACGGTCAGATGCCGCCCCCTAAATTTTGGCGCCCTAGGCCCGGGCCTACTCGGCCTATAGGGAAATCCGCCCCTGCCTGTATACTTGTTTAATTTAGTTTTAAATTTTACTGTAACATAGTACATACTTATATTACATTTGAAACACAACATACTTTGGATGAGTTAAATGAATTTACAGTAGGTTGTTTGAAAATAAATTTACTTGGGATTGTTAAAAACATAAATTGATTAAAATGATGTTAATAATATCCCAAGGCCAAGACGTCATTAATATGTATATTGCCACCATTGGTCATTTGCATTTGACGAGGTTTCAAAAGCCAGCCATTGGCTGAAGCGATGAAGCAAGAACACAGTTAATTTATTTGTGTAATTTTTATTAACTCTTTATTGTACTATAATTGATCTAACCATAAAAAAATATTTTCTTACTTTAGTCAGTAATACTTCTATTCAGAAACACATTAAGGCAAACAGCAGACTAATAATGATCAGAATTAAACAATATTTAGAAAATATTTGGTGTCAATTTAATTTAATTTTTTTTAACTTTTAAATACTACAAACAAATGCAAAGTTTGTTATAATTTGTAGAAATTAAAAAATAAAAGGACTTTATCTACCGGTTATCACTTGTCAATTTATATGTATAGCAGTTTTAGTCAAACAAAAATGTAGACTAATATGCTAATCTAGTGTATATAAGTCTTAACAATCAAGAGTATGCGCTAACTAGTTGGCCAATGAAGTCGTCAAGCAAAGAGACTTACAGATTAAGTCACACTACCACCATTCAATTTCTTTTTAACAATTATTGAAAACTTACCGTTGCCCCACATAGTTGTTGCTGCAAGGCAAGTGCTGCTTGATAATCTGTATCCAAAGTGTCTGTTGTTCCATCAGCTCTGAGGAATCCAGATGGCAAAGGCCCTAGCAGCACCTGATCAAAGAAATTATTTCCTTAACATGAATAAGCTATGAGAGGCCAGAGTTCCAGTAAAACAAATTCACTTTGATACAACCATACATTCTAATTTGGTAGGATTAGATTGGTGACCATTACTGAAGTATGCCTACTACTGAGATAGATGCTTTTCCATTTCCATTTATTTTATGAATTAAGGTGTAGTGTTTGTTTCAGCTGGGTACTGAATATTTGAAGGTGGGTAAGTTTTTCAATGACCATTCCAGATTATTACCACAAGCTTGTATGGAGGCAGAACCTTCATATCAAGGCTGACCACTATAGTGATCAAGTTTTTAAGGTGGAAGTATAGGTAAACATAGTTACACAACAACTTAAGTTGCAGCATCAGTAGGGTTACTCTTAAATCCAGAGGAGGATTAAATATAGAGAGCACCCTAAGCTAACACCTCTCTGGCTCCCCTCTATTAAAGATAACTAGGAAGACCAGGACATATGTACTTAGGCACGAATGAAATGCCCTTCCTGGAATCTGATCTAACTGTTATGTGATTTGACATAAACACTAATGTTGTTATTTTTTATTGTTGTTCTAAAACTTCCGTGAGCATACATCTCCTTGTAATCTTGCATCCCCAGGCACTTGCCTACTTTGCATTTGCGATAATATGCTCCTGCTTAAATCACAATATGACGCAAATTGGAATCATATAACTCATTTAGTACTTTTATTTAGTCAGTACTTTTGAACACAATTATAGCATATTATTAACATTCATTTACAAAGAATTTGGTAAAATAAAAAATAATCAATTGTTTACTAATAAATAAATACAATGCCCTTGCATGAAAAGGGTAATGTAAAATGTGAAGGAAGCTAGGAAGAAACCTGTCTAGATTTGTCAGGATTGTGAGGTCTGACACTCGATACTCTCTGCCTACCCCGTAAGGGACTTGGAGTGAAGATATGTATGTATTAAATAAATTTTAATTATTCGCCAGTATTGTGTTCAAGAGCACCCAAAATGACTTACTCAATTCCAATTTCCAATATTGCATGATTTGAGCTTCAAGAGCAATTCTACAGGTTAGCAATGCATCATTGATATATTTTTAATTTTTGCGTTGATAGCCACAATGTATTTCTTATTATAAAAAATCCACCTGCTGCAACTGATAAACTATTTTAATGTACCAGTTACCACATTAATGTTATGTAAGTATATTTGTTGGATATATATATATATACATATTAAGAAATCTTTAAAAATCTATGATCAGTACATTTAAGAATGTGCAGAAAAAAGGAAGTAGGTAACAGGAATAAACAATATTTGTTTTAGAATGATTGTCTGTTGGTAACCATTTCAAGGACAAATTACAAAACCAGTTTAGATCAGGTTCATACAGCCACAAATAAAATAAATTACAGCAAGAAATTTACTTATATATATACTAGCTGCCTATTCCGGCTTTGCTCTGATGTTAATTTTTTTGATTATAAATTGAGATGTATCCTATCTTTCAAGTTGGATCAAACTGCACACGGTGTGCAAATTTGATTCAAATCGGTTGAGTAGTTTAAGAGTCCATCGCGGACAAACAATGTGACACGTAAATTTATATATATTAAGATTTCATATTCTATTACATAATTTTCTTAATAAAAGCGTTCACAAATGTTGCCATCCAATTTCAGGAATTACTATTTTTTTCAGTCTTAAAAACCTGTGACATATTTGCTACACCTGTATCAGTAGCTTATAATAACAGTTACATGTTTAGTCTGACAGGTTTAAACACAATTAGTAAAAAAAAACTAAATTTATTTACTTATTTAAAATAAATGAGGTTTAACATCACAAACGGATTTTTTTTTATTATTTTTTTTCAAAAAACAAGGATTCACTTGTTCACACTTCAATTGGGCTCTAATATTCGGCCTATTATGGTAGAATTTGTACTTTAATGTGTTATTAGTTTAAATTTCACAAATATCTTTTGTACAGATTGAAATCAATCGCATTAACAGTTTGTCATCCATGACTAATAGGTATATTGTTTAAATTAAATAAAATATATATCAACTTCAAAAGTTGAAAAGTATTACGAATATTTTAGTACTAATTTGAATATAAAAGTAGTATTGCGACTACAACAGATAGCTACAAAAACACGTAGGTAACGCTGTGAATCATCGTAAAAAGATGTTTTGGTTTAATAAACTGTAATAACTTACCCTGCGACGACGTTCCTCATTTCTTTCATTAGGTAAGGTAGATGTCATTTTTAATAACAAATGATACGTTCAATATTTTCACTTTCTCCAGGTCCAGAAAAGATTTGTACTAAAACTTGATCTACGTTTAAAATAATTTATTTTGTTGCTTTTGTTCAGAAATAGCAAACCAGTGCCGACTGCCGAACGATTTCTCTTCGCTTGACAATTGACAAAATATGTCACGAAAAAAAATAAATTGACAATTTCAGTGCTGCCATTGAATATTTGTTCGTCGCTGTCTAAATAGGGAAAAAGCAACAATTATTGTGAATGTAATAGCTTTTTTTTTATTCAAATAATTATGCTATTAAATATAAACGCATTTGAATAGTACATTTTTTTTAGATTTGGAATCTACTAGAGATTAGTAAATATAATATTACCATTAGTTCTACTTCTACTTAATTGCGTGAATTGTATCTTGTACCTACGCTCTCAAATTGCAGCTGTATTTGAAATAGAATAGAGTCGGTAATTCATTTATCGTAATCTATCAACCCGTGTAAAATGTCATAATGATTCTACCACTTTTGGGTAGGAATTGAATCAAAGTAGGTTTTTTGGCGCCATCGTGAATGAAGGTGGTCGTAATTTTTGATGTGAAACATCTATAGCCGCACGTAAAACCGATTCCTCGACAGACGCGTCGCCACGCTATGTGATGGTATATATATATACCATCACATATATCAGTAGTGTATACGGTGTTGCCAGGCATCGCCATGCGCAATCGACGATATACGATATCTAAAATAGTACGTCTACATATTAGTCTAAAATCGTAATATTTTATTTTATCATTATGACATATTTAGTTCCTAATGTTCCTATCACAATCTGTTCTTTTCTGAATATTACTTTTACAAAATAATGTCGATGTTTCACATCTGCCAGGCGTCCCGTGACGGCTCACATTTTTTATTACGATTGAATTTCGTGTTTATATTGAGTGAAATTGGTTAATTTTGGTGGGAATCAGATAAATTTTGTTCAGTGAAAGTGCACAAATGAAATAATCATGAACAAATTAGTGTATCGTCTATTTCCTCGCTGGCGTCAAATCTCCTAGATGAGCTTGAGCAACTAAGTCACCGCTTTACTCAAGAGCCTGACCTGACATGACTTTGTACATAGTTACTTATGACTGTATAAGAATTAAGTAACTTGACATTGGCAAAGTAGTCGTGGAAAACGATCGAAGGGCATATTTATAAAAGAAGAAGAAAAAGATTCAAAGTAATTCGATCAATCGTGATCGACACAATTTTAGATCCTTCCGATTTCGTAAGCTTTTTAACGTTCGTTTCTATTTCTGCTTTTGCAACAAATATGACTGAATTTTAAATGGCTGTAGTCGAATCTTTATAACTTAAGAAAAGCCCTTAATTGCTATCACACATTGGCCCTCTTTATGAGAATCTCTTTACATGATGAGCACCAAATGAACAGATAAAAATCCGCCTCTTTCAAATAGTACGCCGATATACTCGAACCGTCTTCAAAAAAAAGGAGGATGTTACCCATATGTTCAACTTCTCAAATGTTTTAATTTACGTTAAGCGCATTCTCCGTCTTTTTGTTTGTATTTGAAAAAAGGATTATCAAAGTGGTTTCATTGTCACCAGGCATTGAGCTGATTATGGGACCCTAGGAAAATCGAGGAAAATACGAAATGTTTTTTCCTCGATTTTAATTTTTTTTGTACCTAGACATTTTTTGTACCTAGATGATTTGCTTATTGAATATGAAGTTGGTTTCCTTGCAGTTTTATATCAAGTATACTAAATTTTGAAGAGTACCAAAGCAGATTGGTAGGTACAAAAGTTCATAATTTATTATTATTTATACAAGATTTTATTTTAACTTGATCCGTTCGAGAATAAGTTTGTTATTATAAATTGATAATAAGTGTCCTAACAAGTGTAGATGGAGTTATGGGGAACTTCATTGATTTTTTGAATCTATTTTTAAGTTCAAAATAATTAAGGTGTTGGCAGCACAGGACTGTCAATTGTCAAAGTCAAGTGTCAACTGATAAATGACAAAAACTTTGCCAACACCTGTTTGGGATATAAATTGTTTATTTTTAATTTATATTTACGAACCTAAAAATTTAACAAAGATACAGTGTTATTTCAATTTTATGTGAAATAAATATTTTTATACTCGCGCTTTAGAAACTGTACTGAACTAATTTTATTTGTGGGACTGTTTGTGATACCAACAAAGTTATTGTGTCTGTTATTGATTGAAATTTCAGAAATGGATATCATTAAAACTCCAAAGGTAAGATAACAACGTGTAATAATAGTAATATAATTTATGGATTCGTGCATGTGTTATTTTGATGAAGGTCAAGTTTCATAAGTTTGCAGTGTTAAAAGAGAAAACGTTTTCATACAGTAATTCTACTAATTTTAAAACTTTGCTAAAAAACTCAAACATCGCCGCACGTTAGTGTTTACAATGATGTGTAAAATTGATTGCAACAGTTTTTATCATTTATTGAGATGATAAGAAATGCTTGGTTTTGAATTTGAAAAATTAAAATTAAAAATCTGTATAATATCTAGAGTTGTCAATAGGCATGTAGCATTTAAATAATATATAATCAATGAATGCAACTGGAGTGTCCAATGTCACTATTTGTTGATAATTCTGCTATTTATTTAACTGTTAGTCATAACTTCTATATTATTATTAAAATAACAGCAGCTCTGTAAATTAGATTACAGCAACAAGATATTTGTAGAAATTATTGTTTTATTTGATAAGTTGATTTTCAGAATACTGGGTGCTACTAAGTAGCACTAGGTTAACCTAGTGCAGGTTAGCAAAATTATGCCATAAAATGATATTTAAAAAAAATGTTTCTGACAGCAATGGGAGTTGAAATTAAATAAATATAATAAAAGCTGCATCTGCTTATTAACATTTTGATGAATATTCCAACAAGATCAGAATAGCTGGTAAAAAAATTAAAATAAACCGGATGACAAATCAATAGTTCTTGTCATTCTATTATAATTATTATATCGACGGTCCCTACATACAAAGAGACATGTCAAAAACAGTGGTTTTCAGGAGAGCAAATTTTGTGTTCAAACTACTCTAAAATAATTTCTATTCACAATTTGAAAAAATAAATTTGTATGATATAATATCAGGTTTAGGCATTTTAAAATGGCATTTAAACATATTTTAATTTATTTTGTTTTCCTGGAAAAACTAATATTTCTACGCTGACATGATATTAACCCTTAACCGGAACCGTGGGTCCATTTGGACCCAACAACAACAAAAAACCATTTAATTTGGAATCACACGCAGTCGCAATTACAATTTACTGGAAGTGGAGGTAACGAAGAATCATGGGTCCGAATGGACCCACAACTCCAAATACGTAACTTTTTTGTTTATTGTGTAGTGATTCAGATTGTTTTTTTTTTTTGGAATAACGGTGTGCAATCTCACGATAAACATGTTCAAGAACTTCTGTTAGATGAAAATGGCTCAGACCCAGAACAGTTGAGTGATTTTTAACCTTGTGACGAGGAAGACATAAGTGAGACTTAAAATTTGCAATATAAATCTCCTTCTCATTCAAGTTATTATTCATCTGACTTTAATGTCGAATCAGAAAGTGACGTGCAAGACGAAAGCAGCAAAAGTACGACAGATGCTACAATTTTATTTGTAAGCTACAAAAAAGTTTTTGTGTCACAAATGCCTTACATAAAATGTAAATAAAAATTGTTAAAATTGAAATTTTGGAATAGTGTATTTTTATTGTTTTAGATTAATCTCATAAAGAAATTATGTTTTTGTTAACAGGATGATACGTAAAACTCTGTACTTTAATAATATTTCTAAGTTTTGTTTTCAATTGCAATAATTTAATATGTCAAAGATAGGGCTGATATTTTCTTATCAAATTTGGAACCAAAGATGTAAAGTTCATAAGTATATGTAATTTTAAGATGTTTATTAATAAAATTTAATTTTTACATTACTTAAAGCATTTTTTCATGTACCCATACCGCATTTTAACTTTAATTGCATTTACGATACTTAATAACATCAATTTTTATAACTGGGTCCATTTAGACCCTCAATTCCAGTTATGTTGGAGGGAATAGCGATTCCGGTTAAGGGTTAAAAACAAGTCAGACATGCCTTAGATATCTTTATATACGCGGGGAAAAAATATAATGTTGATAGAAAAAAATTTGATAAAGCATATAATGAATACCAGGAAAAATATCATTATATCATAGTAGTATTATAATTATTTTTTAAAAAAATATTTTTAGATGATAATGTCAAAATATAAGCGGACAAGTCTTATATAACGGCTTTTATTCAGACATTTTACTTTTCAAGGTTAAAAAAAAACATAAACATTATGTTATTGAGTTTAATTTATGTTTTAAGTCTTATGCTTCAGAAATGCATAGATCACTATTTCTGGAGTTTGGAATATCCACTAATAACTTTAACCTACTGTTGTTCATTCTACTGTTCTACTATGCAAACAATATTGTTATTTCATTAATATATAGCATAAAACACTAGTAACTGAAAATTGTATCAAAACTTTGTTTAACAAATTTAACCGCACAAGCAAACTTCGTCACATGTGATTGAGGAGCTCCAGTAAATAATGTTAAGTCTGACAAGTTCGCACAGAGTTCGCACCGATCGGCGCGAAATTCAAAACACTGTCCATAACGACAAGTACAGGTGACCTCATCTATGACACTTATTCATTAAAACTAACATACTTGATCTCTTATACGCTATGAATATCTTTGGAAATACTTACAATTAAAAATAAATTTTATACAGGTATGTGCGTTTGGGCAATCTAAAGCCATAAATGCAATAAAAAAATTGGCATTTTCGACATGTCTTTTTATAGTACATAGGGACCGTCTATATTATATAGTAATTATTATTGATAACTTTGATAATTTGGTATACATTTGCTAATTTGCTTTTATAAATTTTATTTATATGTATAGTGCAACAATTTCTGAACTGAGCTTGGTTTGGTTAAAAATATTGAAAGTTGAGGGGTTTCTGTAGAAAATTCATCAGAGTTCCAAGAAATCATTTAATATTTGTACCTAACTCATTACTGTTATGTAGGTAGGAGATAGCAAGATAAAAAATATATAAAACAGACAAAAAGAAAAAAGAGTAGAATAGAATCTATATATATATATAAATCAATGCCACTTTTCGTTGTAATTTTATAACTCAAAAACTGGCTTACCTATCCAAACCAAATGTTTAGGCTTTGTTTGGACTATTTAGTAGATGGTTTATGGGAAGTTTGCATAAAATCGGTTCAGCGGTTCTTCATTTATAACATTTTTTGTATCAAATTAATTCAATTAATGGCGAATCATTTTATTAATGGGTATTTTTCAGTCAAATTGAAACTTTTTTTAGTTGTTTTTTTCTTTTATTGTTTTGTTGTGTTATGCCATTCATGCAGTCATTCATGCCGCGTAGTGAAGCACATACCGGGCCGCTAGTGTATTGTATATACAGACTATCAAGGGCTTATTTATTTGCAAATAAAGTAGCCAAGTCCAATTAGTTTAATTCTTCCATGACATGTATCTGTAGTTGCAAACATTTTTCAAGTATGTGCACTGAGAGCAGCAATTAATATTTCTGGAAGACCTAAGACACTGCTATCATTTTCACCAGCAAAAAAATTATACTGTTACAGTATTTGTGTATATATATAATAACAAGTTAAACAGCGACCTATACCTAACTGATAGCACTTAAAGTTCGGTGAAGTTGTAAAAAATCGTAAGATTAGCAACAAACTAGTCATTCAAAAAAAAAAAAAAGCTGATAGCTCTGCAATAATTATCCTCGATTCTTATCCACAATCTTACCTGTTTAGTGTCATTGTGTGGTTCTAAGAGTCGAGTAGCCGTCAATTTAAACAAAAAATATCCAAGACTTGTTTTGACAACACACCTTCAAGAAGTGTAAGAGCTTGTGGAGTTGTTTCTAACAGGGACTGCTTACTGGAAGTTCGGAAATTACGGGCTGTATAAATGGTATGGCTAGCTTGAGCGGTTGACAGCTTTGGTATGTATTGTAGGGCATACCGAATATGGTCAGAACTGAAAACAATCACTTGCTGTGACCGTCTGTACAACTCGTCATAAAATCTTTTGATGGCAGCTAGTGACTTTACAAACGTAATTCTTCTCTTCTCTAAATAATTTCTAATTGCAACATAATTCTATCAAATTATGTTGTTTAATTTAATGTAGCGTTATGTTTGTAAGAGATTAAACAAAAAGTCTAAGAACTCACGGAGCGGTTTTCACCCGCTCTCTCTGCTGTCGCGGAACTGCGGTTTTATTTCAAAACTCACGAGACCGGTAATTTGTGCGGTCACACAGCCGATTATTTCAAACGCGACGACTTGCTACGCGCGGTTACGCGCGGGCGACTGCTGCCGCGGGAACCGCAAACAATCGCGGGCGCTGCGGGCGTATAACGCGTCTTGAAATGTGCTCTTACTTTTTGCAATCTACTTGCGAGCCTGCAACCGCCGTGGGAAAACTGCTCCGTGAGTTCTTGGGCTAAGTGGACAATTTTACAGCCTACAGACAAATATCAAATTGGTGTTGTAGCCTTACTATGTTTTTGTCATAGTAAATTAGTATGTAAAGTAAAAATAGTACTTCTTTGAAGTGTTGCTTCGGGTGTTGATAATATTTATACAGTTAGGTATATTACCTACCCTCGTACTCTCCCGTCTGTATTCTTACTTGGAAAAATGACAACTTAGTTACGAGAATAAATATTATTTCAGTATCAGTCTGCCGTCGCCAGCACCTGGGTAACCTGATAGGTATTTGCATTTTTTTAGAGGCTACAGACTTGCAACCATTGTATTTCTCACCATTAGGGTATCTCACAACCTTATGGTTTGCTCCTTACGTATGTTTGCGAGTAAGATATAGTGGTTGTATGCGTCCACAATTCCACTAACTTTCTCGCTCTAGCAAATGGCGGTTTTGTGCGTCAGAAAAAGTTAGGACGATGGAAAAATTATTTGCTCTGCAGTCTGCTGACAGAGTCCAACTTTAATTTATGTTCTATAAAAACTATTCAATTATAATGTTTCGCTGACAGCCCTAATATTTTTATTATATCAGTAAAACATCTTGGGACCTTAAAATTGTCTCCGGCGGGAATGTAATGAGTTCTTGGATTACGAGATTTCTGGATATCCAGCAAATCGTCTCCGATAACATTCCCATTCGACGATAAACTCACAAAATACAGCTATCCCGCTCCGCTTTATTACATCATATAGACGCTAACCTGCCAAAACCTAATAAGTGAAATTTTTACTTTTTTATTTTCTAAGTAGGTATTTGACGTCCTTGCTTTCCCCCTTTCGCCGTGTAATATTAAGAACATTTTATTACATCTAAGATATAACAACCGTTCCTGTTTGTCAATTAAGATCAGATGTAGCTTACGGAAATAACAGAATCGAAAATAACGGAAAACAGGATATAATTTAAATTTTACCACTTTATTTTTTCATCTACCAATGGAATATCATAAAAAAATAGTTTACGTTAACCAATGTCCTAGTAACCCGGTTGATTATTTTTCTGTTTTAAATAAAATGCCACCTTCTCCCATAGATGTAATAAGATAATTTTAAAGAGTTGCGACAATACATCAGACAAATATAATATAATATAAATATTGAGTAGAATTCTTTCCTTTCCCATATTTTAGTGTGATTCTGATATAAAAATCAAAAATAGGGTCGAGTGTTACTGTTTTTAATTATGTAATGTGGATTTGGTAGGTTTTGTCGGTCAACCGACGACATACGCGCATGCCCTTTGATTCTCAGATGAAATTGTAAAACCATATCTATTGCCTTAGAATACGGGGTGAATTCCATTAAAGTGATACATTCGTGAATTAAGATGTTTTGAGTGTCAATTTAGCCATCAGTTCCATTCGTACCCTGGCTGGGTACGGAGGCGAATTTCTGGAAAGCGATCCTCGATTTCGCTTTGACTTATATTCGCCTTTACTTAAGTTTTATTCCCTTTGACTTAGTTGCCGCGTTGATAACTTTTTTTCGCGTTTTCACTCGCGTAGACTCAAATCGCTAGGGTTCTGCCGCAAATGTGTTTCTTGGATTTAAAATGGCTTTTAGTTTGACATCGACGAATATGTTTGGTGAGTTGGGGAAGTTGGCGAGCTGGTTTCGCGGTGACTGTGTTGCTCCTGAGGAGTTTGGAGGACTCTCTGTCACTGAAAAGGTAATTTATTTATTATTTAGGACGCTAATCCCCTCTGTCGTCTAGCGGTCCGGCGTCGGACTTGACTTCTGGAAGTCCCAGGTTCGATTCTAGAGTCGGGCAACGAAAAAAATAGCAATTGTACATTTTCAATTTTCTAATAAAAATAACATTGCCCGGGATTGGACATGTGCCAGGTTGGCGATAAGCTTACCACCTATCATATTGTGGGATTTATCATATCATATTGTGTCGGCTAGTCGTGGGTGCCTTGGTTGTACCTCTGTCTACCTCTTCGGGGATATGGGCTTGACGATGTTTTTTTTTTATTTAAGACGTCGAACAAACACATGAATTTGGACACGAAATACTGCATGCAAGCACACGGCTCTCCTTATGGTAAGATGTGACCGTGGCCTACAGTCACCATAAATGTTATAGGTACTGTCTACCCTACCCTCCGGATCGGAATATTATGTTATTATTATTGCAGAATAGGTAAGGCACTGGACCCCTATCCCCACAAGTGGCTGTACAGTATTCTACCACTAGTGGTCTTGATGGTAACGACCGGTGTAACTTATGCTCGCCACTTCCGAGCAGCCTGGCGGGAAGGCAGATGGTTTATTCTACACAGAGGACCAGGACCAACACGGGGAATACACGTAAATATAAATACGTTTTCCACTTTAGATTAGGTTGTTAGGTAATTCCGGAATTCTCCAGGTCGCAAAATTTCCTAGTGAAAATGAATCCAATCCCTGTTGGTACGGAAAATAAGAGACACCTATTGATATTTTTATGTTATAGGATACCTGCTCTCCTGATGTTAATAACAACCCGTCGGCTATTACTTTGAACTTTTACTGGTGCGTCGCTGTTTTGTAGTTAAATTCCAAGAAAATAAAGTACTCATTCCTTAAAGGTCGGCAACGCATCTGTCATACTCTACTATACTGCTACCCGTGTTGGTCCGGGCTCCTTTGTAGAATAGACCATCTGCCTTCCTTGCCAGGCAGCTCGTAAAAGGCGAGCATAGGCTCACCGTCACTAACACCGTGTCATCTGACTATGTGGTAGAGTTTACCAGCGACTCGCCCGGATTGGTACCACCGCCTTACCTATTCCTGCCGCCATAATATCATGACGTGTTTCGGTTCGGAGGGTAAGGTAGCCGGTAAACTTACTTTTGCTCGAGGCTTAACATCCCGGCCTCAGGTTGGCAACGCACCATTACCACCTTTGGTGTCTCTAGGCGGCGTGAATTTATTAACATCAGGTAATCCGTCTGCTTGTTTGCTTTCCAATATCATAAAAAAAAATACTGTGTTGCGGATGTCCGTGGGCGGAGGTGATGGTGATCAATTTCTATCAGGTGACCCACTAGTTCGTTTGCCTCCTCTTCTATAAAAAAAACTAGTATCACTCGCGGTACATGACAATGGTGAACACATATGTTAATAGATAAGGCGACAGTAGCAAGTCTGGCCAATCGCCTGCTAGACCACTCCACCAGCTACTTTGTATGGCTGGTTCTTTGAAGTC
>NJDC01006232.1:121032-137574 GCA_002245475.1 Calephelis virginiensis
GACAATGGTGAACATAGATGTTAATAGATAAGGCGACAGTAGCAATTCTGGCCAATCGCCTGCTAGACCACTCCACCAGCTACTTTGTATGGCTGGTTCTTTGAAGTCAAGCTTGTGAGTTAGCGCCATCAAGAGTTAATTATCGTCGCTCCGTAGGATAGGATTTCAAGTCGAAGTCATTTTAACACTGTGTTTTTTAACTTATACATATGTTAAACTTGATCAACATCGGTTTAGCGATTGAGCTTTTACCGTCTTATTAATAAACATGGACTAACGTAAGAGTAAAATTATGTTGATACTAGCTGTCCCGGCGAACTTCGTTCCACCCGTTCAGTTTGTATGGGAATATAAAAGTATTGTTTTTCCCATTTTCCTTGGAATTGTCCTGGTTTTTCTCTGCATAAGAACCTTCTTCTGACAATAACTAATACAACAAAAGAAGAATTATTGAAATCGGTTTAGTCGCTCGGAAGTTATGAGCTTACCAATACATTTAGCAAATAATTTTTATATTATAGATTATAGTCTGTATCACATTGTAATAAAGACAATAATACCAGGTTGAACCTTGGATTGCTTTACTCCGTGCTTATTAATAAGACAGTAAAAGTTTATTGGACTTTAGCACTTTAAACAGTATATACGTACAGAATCTACATAACGTATTTATCAACACACAAGTTATAATGTTCTGATACCCCGTTATCACTGTTCATATTGTCGATATATAAACATGCATTAATGCACTGCATAATCAATAATTTGACCGAAAATAACTAATGATACGTAATAATGATTTGATTGAGTCTGACGTATAATGCCAGTTGTTGTCCGCGGCTCCGTCCTCGTATTAAAATTGTTTAACTTTCCTGCATAGATTCGTTGAAACAGCCTTTAGAATAATCTTTGTTCTTCTTTAAGATCTCTATTTATTTGCTGTGTGTATATGTTTGTGTGTGTGTGTGCGCGTGTGCGTGAGTGTGTGTGTGTGTGTGTGTGTGTGTGTGTGTGAGTGAGTGAGTGTGTGTGTGTGTGTGTCGAAAGAATGACAAATGAAAGATTGACAAAGCAGCTATAAAATACGATGTAGGTGGATATTATCCGATCAAATCGCTCAGATGTTATCCGAGGGTGGTGTCAAGAGTCTCCGAAACCGGCGTGTTTGTATAAAAATGGTAATGAATGTGGAGAAAGCCAGACAGGTTTGCCAGGATCGTGAGATTTCATACTCGATACTCTCTGCCTAGTGTGTAAGGGACTGGATGTGAAGATATGTATGTAAGTGTTTATATTTAGATAAACACTTACATACATATCTTATTGAATTGTCTACAGTTATTCCAGACGAATTCAGGAAATAAAAAAACAGCCGTTCTAGAGTTAAAAGTGGTAGTATCCGATTTTGTTTTAATTCATACGAGTATAGATAACTAAAGATAAAAATCTAAAACTGAAGATACTTTGATAACTAAAGCTTAAGTAGAAGCACTGATTCGTAGCTCGGATCGATAACTGTAGTAGACAGATACGGGCAACAAAAATAAAATTTGGTTTTTCCAATTTTCTAATTAAAAAAATGTTGCTTAGGATTGGATATGGGCCCGGTTGGCGATAGTCTTGCCACCTATCACATTGTTAGTGTCTTCGGTTAGTCGTGGGTGCCCTGGTTGTGCCTCTACCTAACACTTCTGGGATATGGGCGTGAAGATACTTTTCTTTTTTAAATATTTTGAAGGCTGGTATTTGTGACCACATAGTACATTTTTGTGTGGCATAGAGATGTTACGACCCTGTTGGATGTTGAATCATATGTACCTAGTACAGTCAGTCATACTAGGTAGTTGATAATTTTTACGGTGTTCCGGGATTGGTATCAACACTCTATCTTTTCATACAGCGATAATGTCAGTGTGTCCCATTGTTTTATTTTGGTTTTTCGAAGAGTGTTGTCCGTCTACTATATTATAGCTGGCGAAACCTTTGGAAACATCTAGTGTAATCGTATTCTTCAATATGTATTCAACAGCATTTGGTCAACCATATTATTTTCTCCCGGAAACCGCAAAGACCTTATTGTTCGGTAAGCGGGGATGTTATGAAACTTCTATGTACATACAATCTTCTTGACTTTTCACTTCGAAAATCGAAATTTATTTACTCTTCATTGTGAACTTCTAAAAAGTGTTTCTGAATCGCCAAATATGAAACAACTAGTGCCATTTCTGCTGACCCGAGAATGAAGAGCCAGAATAAAGCCTCAAATTTGCTCTCTTAAAGCTAATAGTATTACAAAATAATTAAGCACCTAGTAAATACTTAAGTAGTAGTAGTAGTATCTTCACGCCCATATCCCCGAAGAGGTAGGCAGAGGTAAAACCAAGGCACCACGACTAGCCGAAGACACTAATACTTAAGTACCTTTTAAAGCTAATTAGTGGTCGCCCATTAGTCGAAATTCGACCATAAGTTGATAAAAACGCCATCTTCATTTTTTAAAGCTAACTACTTTGTTTCCTGAATAGTTAGTACGCCATCTGTGATCTTTTATCGTCAACATCAATATATTTGTGTGTGTGTGTGTGTGTGTGTGTGTCAAATGCATGGTAGTGTGGGTAATATTTTATTTATTGATTTGATGTACTTTATAAGCATTATTACTGAAAAATGTTAGCGTTCTGCACTTCTCCTACACATAAACTACAAGTGTGCCAAATTTCATACTTCTCTGTTAGCGCAATTTTCGTAAAAAGGGGTCCAAAATTTTGGCATCACGTTTTAATATATAAATTTATATAGTATAGTGATATCAGGGCAGTTTGCGTTGCGGCCTACGGGTTGTTTGGGCAGCAGCCGTACTGCTGACGACCGGACCGTTAGATGAGTCGCGCATATTTAACGTGTTTTTAATTATATCACGATTTAGGAAATCCTGTTTACTTAAGTGCCTACTATTATTAATTATTATATTATATTATTATTAACTATTATTTGATCAGAATCAATGCATAATAATATTTCTCGGAGTCTGACACCACCATTTTTGTCGTCCCAACCCAACTTTTCTTCTAGCGACTCTAAGGGCAATATGAGCCTTTAGTTAATTTGATAAGTTTAAATCTCGGTTGCATGTAGGTACATACATACATATATACATATTATCTTCACACCAAGTCCCTTACGTGGTAGGCAGAGAGTATCGCGTACCAAACCACACGATCCTGGCAAACCTGACTGGCTTCCTTCACATTCATTACCCATTCATACAAACACGCCGGTTTCAGAGACTCTTGACACCACCCTCGGATAACACCAGAGACATGATCGTGGAATGTCAATCTAGTTCTCCTCGGATACCTACATCCATCCGCATTCACGTGTTATATGTCCGAACCAGCGGTGCATTAGACTACAAGTCCAAGTCAAAAAATAGTTGGGTCTTATGAACCACTAGGTGACGTACATAGGACGATATAAGAGCATACATTAATAAGATTCAGCACTATGCCGTCACCTGTAAGCTGTCCAACTGAGTGCAGGTGAGAATTCAAAATTGCAGGTAGAGTGAGTCCATTTTGGTCATTTATTTTTGTACGGCATTGTTATCATTGGATTAGAAGCTGTATTGAAACAGTACAAAACTGATGCCGCACACAATCAAGTGACCACATTTACCCTGGAAATTGATAGATAAAAAATAATACTGGATTTGTGGCACACAATTTTTACGGCACTACGCGGTTTCTTATTATTTGTCATGGTTCTATCGATGATAACAATACAAAAATAAATGTCCAAAACGGACTCACTCTACCTGCACTTTGGAATTCTCACCTGCACTCAGTTGGACAGCTTACATGTGACGGCATAGTGCTGAATCTTATTATTTTATGCTCTTATATCGTCCTATGTACGTCATCTAGTGGTTCATATGACCCATCTATTTTTTGGCATTGGCCTGTAGTCTACATGCCCTTTCTCATTTCAACACTTGGCAGTCAGAATTTTAGTTATGTTGTAACCAAAATTTTGTTTTGATAAGAGTCTTGTATACTTTTGTGCGTTAGTAATATAAGATAATAACTATTCTGTATAAGTAAAGTTATTTCCAGACGTGTATGTATTGTATGTATGTATTATAGTATGATTTATTTATTAAAACTTAGGTGGTATCCACTAATTACTGAATCTTAAGTATCATATTCCATACATATTTCATGGCAGCTTCAACATTATCAGATAATATTGTTAATTTCTTCTATATTTTGTGATAGAAATTGATATAAAGATGTGAGATCAAATAGCTGTTAGAAATTGCGTTTACCCGGCTTATCGAGTTCGGATTATCGGATTTCACGGATAATGAGAGCTTAGGGGTTTTCATGGGTTAATATACTAACCTGCTGACCTATTCTTATTATAACATTTGTTATAATACTACAGCGCATGCAAAGCGAAGGATTTCCTGATGGTACGAAATACACTCAGCCACCAAAGGTGAGATTGCTCGTCTCTTACCAACAGCCTGATAGGAAGTCAGGTGGTCTGTTCTACACAGAGGCGATGTTGAATCCATTCAATGTGCACCTCTTTATTGGTCTGAACACCAAAAATGTCGAAATAACTGGCTGATTTAATAAACGGTTCGTGAACTTTGGATTATCGGATTTTACAGATGAGAGGTTAGAGGTTTCCAGAAAAGCGAATAAGTAACTAAGATTCTAATCTATATTTACATTCTTTTCAACCGACTTTTGATGTAAGAATTTGTAAAAAAGTAAGTTTACTGGCTACCTTATCCTCCGAACCGGAACACGTCAATGGCAAGCACCATCGTTATGGTGGCAGGAGTAGGTAAAGCGATGGTACTAATCCAGACGAGTCGCTGCGAAACTCTACCACCTAGTCGGATGTCACGGTGTTAGTGACGGTAAACCTATGCTCGGCTTTTACGAGCTGCCTGGCAAGAGGGCAGATGGTCATTCCAAGCGCTTTAAGAACTACAAATAGGTATGTTACAATAGTATAATGGGTAAATTCTTAATCTCAGGAACTCAACTCAAATTCAACTAACAACTTTTGAGCAATTGTACTTTTCCCCATTTCATGTAATTTCAAACATCGCAAATTGCAACATTTCGCCACTCCCTGGAGTCTTATTCCTCAACTTTTTATTGCTATTTCGTCGTTTTACAACTTCATGTTAAGGCGCTTCCTGAGAGGCATGTATCTGTTTAGAGGATTAAATAAATAAAAATAAATATCTCTAGACAAGTTAAACATATTGAATCTAACCCCAAAGTAAGCAAATTATATGCTTGTGTTATGGGTGTTAGTCAACAAGTAAGTACACAGAAATACTTAAATACGAGATACCAGAATAAATTTAATAAACACGTGAAATATATAATAGTAAAAGACTAAAGAAGCTTATTTGTATTTTTGCTACTTTCGCTGAAGTTTACGACTTCCATGTACGAATTTTATTCGAAATTTTCATGCGAACAATTGATACGGAGTGTGGAGCCCCACACTAACAAATGTCCGCTATAATTCACCATCGACTCCCCCGAGTGTTTTGTATTGGCCATTTTTGCTGGCAATTGGCTGGCCCTCGTTTCCTTTTATTAGGAGATCGGATATGTACTTATTATAAAAACGCAGATGTTTCTGTGAATTGCAAAATGTTATTCGCTGGTTCATTGCAGAAGTTTTATAATTTTTTGTCTATGGTTAGTCAGTGGTCAAACCATAGGTCAAACTAAGTTTTATTTAATCTCTTATTTATGTTTGACATTAAAAAAAATAAGTTTTATTTAACGTCAAACATAAATAAGAAATGTGTGTGACAACATTGTGTTTGTTTATTATAAAAGATGAAAGAACACGAGTTTGTCTGAGTTTTGTTAAATTAATTATATATCCTAATATGTTACTTTTATTACCTCAAAAAAAAAGATATGTGTATACAGAGTTTCATGGTGATTGGTTAAGTAGGTTCCGTGTGAATTTGTAACAAACAAACTTACATTCGCATTTACAATATTAACAGGAATGCAGATAGCGTGGCCGATTTTCGATTACTGGGCGATTTACTTTATTATAATAACTAGCGTCCCGCCCCGGATTCACACGGGTATAAAGTACGAGGGCCATTCAATAAATTTTTAGCCTAAGAAAAAAATAAAGAAAATTTTGAGAAAGTAAAGATTTATTTTTCAACATAGTCTCCTTTCAATTCAATACAATTGGACCAGCGATGCTCCAACTTTTTTAACCCGTCAAAAAAATACGATTTCCCGGGGTCTTCAAAATAGGCCTCTGTGGCGGCGATGACCTCATCATTCGACCCAAATCTTTTGCCGGCGAGTGACTTTTTCAGATTTGGGAACAAGAAAAAGTCGCATGGAGCCAAGTCTGGAGAATACGGTGGATGGGGCAGCAATTCGTAGCGCAATTCGATCAATTTGGTCATGACAACGGCGGAGGTGTGAGCCGGTGTTGTTGTCTGGTGTGAGCAAACGCGGCACCCATCGCGCCGACAACTTTTTCATACCCAATTCTTCGTGCAGAATATGATGCACTGTCCCATCTGCGATGCCTACAGTCTCAGCTATCTCGTGAATCTTCAGTCGCCGGTCTGCCAACACGAGATCGTGGATTTTTTTTTACGTTTTCTTCTGTAGTAGCCGTTTTCGGTGCACCTGGGCGTGGCTCATCAAAAACCGACGTGCGGCCACGAGCAAACTCGTTGAACCAATTTTTGACGGTCGCCATCGAAGGAGAAGAGTCACCGTACACAGTATCCAAGCGCTCTTTGATTTCGCTTCCCCTTTCCAAAAACAAGAATCTAATCACCGAACGATATTGTTCTTTTTCCATTTTTGCAAAACCGACCGACACGCTCGCTTCCAAAGGCTGTCAAAACAAAACAAATGAAGGGAAAAGACTGAAAATACTTGATAGACTTCAAAAAGTATTTACTGCACGATGGTAAAACTCTTTTGTAACAACAACGCCATGGGGCGATGAGGCTAAGTAATTATTGAAGGCCCCTCGTATACATATAAACCTTCCTCTAAAATTTCTTTATCTATTTAACCGCATCAAAATCCGACGTGTAGTTTTTAAGATTTCAGCATACAAAGGGACTTAGGGACAGAGAAAGTCACTTTGTTTTATACTGTATAGTGATAATAATATGTTATACAAAATAAAAAAAAACAATATTTATGTCATCTAAGTAAACAAAAATGATTGTTATTCAAAAACTATTGTGATCTCTGTTGTCTAGCGGTCGGGCGTCGGACTTGAGGTCTCGGGTTTGAACCCCGGGTCGAGCAACAAATGATTTGAAATTTTGAAATTATTAATAAAAATATCGTTGCCCGGGATTGGATATATGCCTGGTTGGCGATAAGCTTGCCACCTATCACATTATTGGACTTAGTGTCTTCAGTTAGTCGTGGGTGCCCTGGTTGTGCCTACGCCTACCTCTTCGGGGATATAGGCGTGAAGATATTTTACTTTATTTTTTTTATCATGGTCAAGTTGAAATGCTTACAATTGGAAAGCACCTGTTCTTTCTGTTATCAAGTTCATCCGCTTGTGTGTATAGTTCATAAAAAATCGAATTAAGAATCTCTTTTGGAAGTCGTTTGAAAATATCTCTTAAAAACCCACATATTTAGCTCCCATGTCAAGCATTAATCATATTATATGATCGTGTTTTCGATGTTGACATATTTTGGGTGTCGAGCCTCGAAGGATGTCAGGTGCTGAACCCGAAACATGTCGCGGTTCACTGAGCGCATTACATGTTTCATTGTAGATTAACCTCGGCGGGTCTATCCAACTGGAAATAAATTACATCTGATGGAACTCTTGAAAATCGGGATTCTTGACTACATAGTATAGAACAAAGTCGCTTCCTCTGTCTCTATGTCCTTTTGTATTCTTAAATCTTTAAAACTACGCAACGGATTTTGATGCGGTTTTTTGAAACGAAGTTCCTTGCGACAGGCTTGGAGGAAATAGGGATTTGGCGCCGCGACTGAACTAAAAAATATGAGACACTAAAAACCGTAAGAAAAAACCGTGGAATAAAACCGTTAAATGTTATTTCATGAAACGTGCGCAGGCGCGACAGTTGCTGCGCGACCGAACTGAAAAAAAATTGATAGTAAAAATCGTAAGACCGCTAAGTACCGCTAGGATTTATAAGCTTATCTACTTTTGACACCACAATGAGACATGTTCCGTTCCGGTGGCACCGTGATGTAATATACAGTGCTAGTTGTTACTCGCGGCGTTGCCCGCGTGGTTAATGGTCCCACCGGAAAATTTTTTCGGGATAAAATCTATCCTATGTGTTAATCCAAGTTATCCTTTTTGTGTGTGTCAAATTTCATGAAAATCGGCTAAGTAGCTTTTGCGTGAAAGAGTAACAAACAAACATACAAATTTGGGCATTTATGATTAAGAGGATTATATCTTCATAGGAATGGGCGAAAACGTGAACTTATGCCTACGGTCTTGGGTTCAAAATACACTAGGTCTACACCACAATTGACTTTCGCTGTTGCGCCGCAGAGTCGATCTAATAAGATTTTTTTTGGAGTGAAAACTTCTTTAGTGGCGTTGCGCACTGTTTTTGGAATGGTTAAAAACTTCTAAACTCACGTCAGGACACGTGAACTGATTCGTAAGACAAAAATTCGTAAGACGGCGCAGGGCGCTTGCGCAATTGATCGTGTTGTCATGTTTGTGTACCACAGCGCAATAAATAAATATTGTAATCTACCACATAAATGATAGTACTTTCGTACTAATAATTAAAGCAATTCGTGCAAAATTATTCCATAACCATTCCAAAATATCAAAAATGCACAACCTTAATATTCAAGTTTTCACTTCTGACGACACTCCCGGAGTGCAACCCGTATTTTTTTTTGTAACTAACAGGTAGGCGTACGATTTGTTAATGTTATTTTGTTTTAATAAATCCAAGTATGTGGGTACTTTATATGGCAAAGACAATTGTAGACTATATTGGACTGTTTTTGAGGTTCGCTTAGCGGTTAAGGATGTATTTTCATGACATTTGGTAATCAAATACATATGCCACTTGCATTTTATTTTTTTAAAAAATACAATATTTACGATCACAAAATTAGAAAGAAATTCAAATAAGGCGCGTAGCCCTATCATGTTAAAAATCGCGGACAACAGCTTGTACTCGTAATAACTTATCTTATAACTTATAAACTCATGGCTATTAACAAAATAACATCTTCAACTAATATATTTGATATTTTCCATCGTCGGCGCTTGGTAAAACTTCCAAATATTCATATTTTTAAATGAAGAAACATTTCTTCATTTAAAAATACGAGTATGAATATTCAATGAACTAAAATCAAAAGCTTAATACGCGCCAAACCTCGGTTGTAGACTTGTGAGATAAGAGTAGTAAAAATATATCTTAAATAAGTATTTTTGGTAGAGGCGTAAGCACCTGTTTTTTGTCAGGTTTCATTGATTTGCATTAAGTTATCACCAGATTAAGACTTAAGATTTTAGGAACTTAAACTTGGATTATTCAAAACTTTCCTTTTATTCCTTTTGCATCACCCTATTTATAAAAACAGGGCATTCAAACTCGATGCGTAGTTTTAAAGATCTAAGCATATAATATAAGGACAGGCGGAAAGCGACTTTATTTTATACTTTGTAGTGATAATCATACCTAGGTAGTCGGTCATTCAGTCATGTCCGAGTCTTAGGTATAGCGGTGGAATCCCTTCCTAAACTCATTGATTGGGATTTGTCGGCATCGAGACGATACTTCACTTGTACAATTTAATGGAACGAAATTATGCAAAATGTGACCAATATTGACTAATTTTACTCAATTTGCGCACAAAATTCAATAATGATGAAAAACTGCGTTCCTCTTTCTCTCGATTCCAGCGAAATTCCGTCCTTAAGTTTATTAAGAGCATAAAAGAAAAATACACATTATTCGCAACCGCCTGCTTAAGTACCTTAAGTGCCAACCATAATTCAGAATTAAGTCCATTTTCGTAAGTCCGAGCTTACCCGGTGACTTATTAAAAAGAAAATGTTGGCAAAAAGGCTTTGTCGGTTTTAGATGGCGGCTAAGATATCTCCGCCTTTGTATCCACGGGAAAATATTTTTGTATGTTCCTAAGGGTTTTTAAAAACTAGATCTGTGAACAATTTATATGAACTCGTGGTCACCCATCGGTCGAAATTAGAACATTATAAATTTTAATGTCTTGTTAATAAGAACGCCATCTTCATTTCTCAAGACCAACTACTTTGTTTCCAAATTTTTTAGTGCGCCATCTGTGATCTTTTATCGTTATTATCATCAATATATTTGTTTGTGTGTGTCAAATGCATGGTAGTTTGGGTAATATTTTATTTATTGAGTTAATGTACTTTAAAAGCATTATTATTGAAAAATATTAGCGTTCTGCACTTCCCCTACACATAAACTATAAGTGTGCCAAATTTTATGCTCCTGCGTCCGAGCAATTTTCGTACAAAGGGGTCCAAAGTTATATCATCATGTATTAATGTATACACAAACTATGTGTAGGAGAAGTGCAGAACGCTAATAATTTTATTTTATTTGAATAATGCTTATAAAGTACATTAAAACAATAAATAAAACAGTACCCACACTACCATGCATTTGACATACACAAACAAATATATTGATGATAACGATAAAAGATCATAGATGGCGCACTAAAAAGTTTCGAAACAAAGTAGTTGGTCTTGAGAAATGAAGATGGCGTTCTTATCAACAAGATATTAAAATTTATTTTGGTCGGATTTCGACCAATGGGCGACCACTGGTTTTATTAAATAAGTGTGGCATACTAAACCTGTTTTTTTGTATTAGGCGAGGTTTAGATAATTTTGTGTCTCTGTGAAATTAAATCGTAAATGAATTTTTCGCTAAATGATTTTTTATGATTTTCGCTGCGGCTTAAGCCAACAGGAGAGTTGCTTGAGACTTCAACTGGCATTTGTTGATACAGCACCACCTCGTAGCTTTGTGTATTTGTGGTTCAGAAAGTTTCTTTGACGATAAAAGTGAAGGTTGGCCTGCGTCTGCGTTTACTGAAACTGAAACTGAATCTTATGTCAGTACCGTATGACAACTTATTTTGACTGATAAAAAATACTAATCGCCTCTGTTAGACCACTGTTAGTTCAGTTGTTGGACTGCATGAGGTCCCGGGTTCGAAACCCGGGTCGGGCAAGAAAAATAAAATTGGATTTTTTCAATTTTCTAATAAAAAAAACGTTGCTCGGGATTGAACATGTGCCCGGTTGGCGATAGGCTTGCCACCTATCACATTGTGGGACTTAGTGTCTTAGGCTAGTCGTGGGTGCCCTGGTTGTGCCTCTGCCTACTTCTTCGGGGATATGGGCGTGAAGATACATTTATTTTGTACTGAATTAAGTCAAGTGAAAAATGTTTTGCGTGAGCAACTGAAGGTTCGAAAGCTTTGCACTCGATGGATACAGCATGATTTAAGGGAAGACAGAAAACGACTGCGTGTAGAGTGGTGCCGAAAAAATGTAGAAAAGTTTGACGGAGGAGAGTCATTAGCTGTTTATAACATTGTGACGGGTGACGAAACTTGGGTGTATTGATTCGAACCGGAAAGAAAAACCAGTCAAAAGAATGGATCTTTCTTTTGAGAGTTTCTAACAATAGTTGGGAAGATTCGGAGCACTGGTAAAAAAATGATTGCGTTTTTCGTCGGGAAAACTGCTCATTATGATATAGTGTCGCTTAAAAATTAATGGATTTATATTGAATGCAGATTTGTATGTAAACCATGGCTTGCCCAGTGTCTTAGAAAATGTTCGCAAATGGCGGCCTTGCAATCATGCCATCTTTAACCACGACCACGCGTACGCACATTTCGCAAAGAGAATGAACGCGTATTTGAATGCCTCAAATGTGGAACTGATAGTGCATTCGTCGTACAGCCTGGACAAGAATGAAAGATAAACTTAAAGGTTTACAATTCTCAAGCCCAGAAGCGGCAGTGAATGCATTCCAAGAAACCGTTGAAGAGGTATCTACAAGATTGGACCCACCCACAGCTTCACACTATGGTACCATTGTTTTAAATAGTACTAAACGAATAGAAAAATGTGTTAATAATTACGGTGTATACTATAAAAAGTAATAAATTAATCATAAACATCTTATCTAGTCTTATTTGTCAGAATCCAGAAACCGAACTTAGTAGTATATGTTTAGTAGTTTATTTGTTTGTACACGAGGTCTCCTTTTTTATTTATTTCCGTTTAAAGGGTTGGCTGGAAAAAATATATTTTATTAGAGATGACCTCGCCTTTTATACTTTGTTTTATTTACTTTTAAGTTTATTTCTTGTTATGTATAGTGAAGAGTTAATAATAACGTATTCAATTCCATTTAATATACACATACAGACATCAAGCAGCAATTAGATATCTGCTCCTGTGAGGAATCGAACCTGAAATTCGCCAATGGTTATGGTGCTAGACGTGTGCGCTAACCCGCTAACCTACATGGCGATATTATGTACGACAACAAAAGCATGTAAGTCCACAAAGGAAATACAGTCCGTGTGTTCACAAACAATTTTCTTTACATTTCAAAGAAACTTACTCGGTTGTATAGAACATTTAGATAAAACTACAATCCCATGTTATATTCCCAAAGAGGATTTAAGAGCTGTTCCACATTCATGTAACCATACTAGTTCCTGTTAGCGGTATCTGGCGTTAATATTATCTCATCCTCCACTGGTGGAATGATCTAGAAAATTCGATTCTTGGATTATTTGAATAATGGTGTCAGTGAGAATAAATGTCAGTGAGACACCATAGGAGTATATTCCTTATATTATCCAATTGAAGTCGTTTACACTGAATTTAGTTTTACTAAACTCGGTTTTCTACATTATTGGTGAAATTAGCCCTTAAGGATAGCGCCCACTGTTGACGGGGCGGAGCGTGTCAGGTCGGGGCGCATCGTATGGCAAAGCACACTGAGGCGGGCCGGGCCAGGATTTTTGTTATCCAATACCAAAGAGTAGAGCAAAAATAGAGAGACGACTCGACGTTTAAACCGTTAGGTATGGAAAGTTGCGCTTCTAGTAGTTGTCATACCAAACCTATCCATTAGTGCTCTATTCTTAATAGTGATCTCTGGTCACTGTAGGCCACATCAAGGAATGCGCGTGGGGTGCCTCGCGGAAACCCGCCGCGGAAAAATTCGCGCCGATGCGCCCCGGCACAGTGAGCGTTGCTCCATTTAAAATGAATGAAAGCGATCTAGGCGGATTATTGCGCTGCGCCCCGTCCCGGCCCGTCCAAATGGGCGCAATCCTTTAATCGGCCAAGCGAGTTGTTGCTGAAATCTGAATGGAATATGAATCCTATTTTTAAACGACGTTAATAATTTTGTACCAATATATCAAAAAAATAATACCAAATTGTCTTTCAATTCTGTTTTTGTGACTTTGCGTATACAATGTTTAGATTAGAGACCCTAAAGGCTTACGGGCAGGGGTCCTCAAACTTTAGGTAATACAACAATTGTTCGCGTCTCACGCTTTAACTATACTAACAGTTGAACTTTTCAACAGTATCCTAGACGATACTAAATAAATCTTATATACTAGATGAGCTGGCAGGCGTTATTCTGCCCTATGAATATTGATTATTATTTAAAATGATCATTCTCTTGACAACACAACGAAAAAATGTTTATCCAAATTGATTTATTCGTTAAGGCGTGATGTAATCACAAAGGTAAATTGGGAATCATTTTTTATAGTATAAGAAGATAAATAACAAACTTGTAACTAAAATATAAAATAATAGTTTTAATACTTTAGCCAAATCATTTTTTATTTGAACATAAATCAAAATACAAAGGTGCTTAATATCATTTCATTTTTTTAACGTCATTATATATTAAACAAACATATGTTTAGAGACAACCTTGGCCAATGGACCCCATAGATCAAGTCGGGCTTCTTAAATGAGGTTTTTCTATCTTTTTATATAAAAAAATGAAACCCTATTTCCCTTGGTCATCGCATCACGACAGAACGGCTGCACTAATTTTGCTATTTTTGTGTGTTAGTTACTGTCAAAAGGCTATAAGAAAAAAAAGAAAAATAAATATAAGAAAAGAAAAAAATGGTGAAAAATTGCAGGGAGGAAAAATAATACTTGAGTTTTCCCTATTTACAAATTGTTAGTAATTTGATACGAAGATCGCCGGGCCGGCTATTTTTCTAATAGAAACATTGTTGCTCGGGATTGGATAAGTGTCTGTTTGACTGTTGCTTTGACACCTATCACATTGTAAGTAGTATGTTCCGTTAATCGTAGTTGTACCTCTGCCTCCAATTTCAGGGATACGAATGTGAAGATACTTTAAATACAAAAGTTTGAGAAACCATGATTTCGAATGGAATTACACCGCTTTTGTTCTGCAACATACAAAATAAACTGGAACATATTAATTTAACATATATTATGTGGGTTTGCACAGTTAATAATGTATAACGGCTGAAAGGGTTTGTAAGTGTTTATTTAATACTAGCTGAGTCGACAGACGTTGTCCTAACTATGAGTATTGATTTCTTATTCTCATGAATCTGATAATAGTTAACACAACAAAAAATACTAGTATGGTACATCTGCTCAGGAACGCTGCGATAACCAAGGAAAATGGCGATTCATATTCATATATAAGCTGTTCCGGCGAAATTAGTTCCACCCGTTCAGTTTGTACGACAAAAATTAAAATGTTGTGTTTCCTTGTAGTCGAACGGGATAAAAAGTATCTTATGTTCGTCTCCTGGTTTTAAGCAACGTCCTCATCAATTTTCAGCCAAATCTATTGTCATTCTTGAGATATAAATAGTGTGACTAACGGCCAATATTAATAATCAATCCTAATCCAAAAATTGCTGTCCAAGATTGATATTTTGATCCATTTTTATATTATCGCTTGCCAATAACATATCTGTGGACAGGATAAATATGGCTATTAGGTATAGGATAGGCCGGCGGATACGCATCTATCTAAATTGCTTGAAATCAATCTTTAGAGAAATGTTATTAACATTGGCCGTAACACGACTTTCTTTCATATATCGGTAGACTAGCCGACCCAACACAGTTCGTACTACATAATATTTAATGCTCCGATAGAAGCGCAGTCTACCGTATCCAATGTGAAACATTCCAAAATCAACAACTAGGTACTTATTATAAAAAAAATAATTAAAAAAACATTTTCCAGGACACCAAATTGTGAATCTAAACCAATTTAGAATTCCTTTCACACAAAAAATTTCATCAAAATAGGTCCAGTCGTCTAGAGGGAGTTCAGTGACAAAAACACGAATACAAGAAATATAATATGTATTAAGATATAACAAAACGGCTTTTTCGATTATAATATTTCTTTCAATAAAGCTAAATAATTAGCCATCGAGATGTGACAACCCCACTGCTCACTGCTGGTAATCTATTAGCTAAATTTTGTAGCTGGATTATTCCACTTTTGCAATCAGTCAAAACTAGTTGGAAGTGTTTTGGAGCTCGTCTTGTTTGGGACCATTGTCTTACTTACTCCTATTTCTATTATGCCATTGCTCATCGTTGTCGTCGTTCCATGTTGAAGGGTGTTATAGCCAGTAGACTTGAATACGTGGATAAAGATCTTGGCCATAACATAACGCTGACTCTTACCATCAAGAGAGCTGGATGCATGTTTACAATCTTATAGTATTAAAAACGGAGCTGAAGCCACCGCACATCACTATTGCTTTACACTATGACGTGACATTACTAGGTGACATTACTATGTGATATAACTATGTGACATTACTATGTGGCTTCTGTGTCAATTTAGTTGTTTTTTTATTAGATAAGCTGGTGAACGTGCCAACGGTCATGTGATGGTAAGTGGTTAGTTGCAATTCCCAGTGGATATCTGTATCATAAGAACACTTACTAACACTTAAGAAGACATTAAGCCTCTTTAAATAATACGTTTAATTTTCCGCGAAAAAAGAATTAGTAAGTGTTGCAGAGTATGTGATTAAGTATTTACAAGCAGTACAGTAAATAAAGCTTACGTTGGTCTGAATAATTTTCATAAGTGTACGTAAAATGTACGACTTCATTGGACTTTTCACACGTCGTGTTGCATGTAATTTCGTCGTTTGTTGTTTCTTTGTGTAAAAAAGTAGTGCCTGCACGTCTGTTGCCTTGAATAGGTAGGGAGAGTTACAAAAAATGTATAAGTGGAAAACTAGACGGCGACCGGACATTTGTTGTTTTTACCTGAAATGAAAAACACAATTTAAATTCTCGACTTTAGAATCAAACCCATTCCATTGTCAATGCCAAAACCAGACCACATCTGCGAACAGAAAGAGAGAGAGAGAGAGAGAGAGAGAGAGAGAGAGAGAG
>NJDC01006232.1:137612-152631 GCA_002245475.1 Calephelis virginiensis
AGTGTAAGGCAAAGTATAACTATTGTCTGTGCATACACATTTTAATAATATGTGATGGTACCATTAATATATTTTTTTAAATCAAGTTTTGAAAGTCTTCAACGGATTAAATATGACAGTGTATGCTCGAGTTTTTGTTTATGCTAAAACTGAGCCGATTTTGGTGTTCTTTACTATGTAAATAGATTACGTATGGGAGAAAAACGATATCTCAACGAGTTCCCGAGGGAGAAATAAAACTTAAGCACGCGAAGGCAAGTCAAGAGTAAATGCATGTTGTCCTGAAAAAGTTGAAAAGCTTTCACGTGGTAACCTAATTTACTAAGTAGGGTGACCTAAAAACGGCTTGCTATCGCTGGTTTTCGAGATATATTACTAATTAGCTGGTTCCTGCGCCTTCTCTCGCGTATTCTAGTTATTTTTTTTATACAAGAGGAGGCAAACGAGCAAGTGGAACCTGATGGAAAGTGATCACCGCCGCCCACGGGACGCCGCAACACCAGGAGTATCACAGATGCGTTGCCGACCTGTAAGGAATGAGTACGCCCTTTTCTTGAAGGTCCCTAAGTCATAATTGTTTGGGAATACCGCCATCGTAACTGATTCCACAAAGGTGTTGTGCGAGGTAAAAAATGTATTCGGAATCGCACAGTTGTAGATCGCCACGTATCAAGATGATGAGCATGATACTTTAAACTCTGTCGCGAAGTTCGAAGATAGAAATTAGCGACTGGAATTAAACCAAACAACTCCTAAGAACATTCCCTATGATAGATGCGGTAGGAAACATTGACGGACCCAACATTTCTACGCAGCGCCAAGGAATCGATTATTTGATACATACTTGTGAAGAGTAACGTATTTATTTGGATAAGGACATCATGTTTATAAAAACACCTTCGCAAATAAAAAACATTCTGGAACAATTTGGGTACCTAGCTTAAAAAAGGTTACAACTTGTAGTATAATAATCTCAAAAATACAGACATATTATGCTGATGCGTACTTTTTTTTAGAACTTTTAGGCTAAGAACTCATGGAGCGGTTTCCACCCGCGCCCAATGTGGTCATGGAACGACGGTTTTATTTGAAAACTCACGAGCCAGGTAATTTGTGCTGTCTTTGTAGAAATCATCGCTCGCAAACTTGTACAATTCTACCGGCGGGCGACCGGTGCCGCGAGAACCGCTAACAACCGCGGGCGCTGCGGGTGTAAAACGCGTCGTGAAATGTGCTCTTATTTTTGCATATAAATCTACATTCTACAGAAACCGCAGGCCCGCAAACTTGGCGGGCGCGGGTGAAAACCACGCCGCGAGTTATTTCCTTAAAGGGGAGTAATTCTGTCATGCATTTGCGAAACTTGAACTGTTTACGCAGCGCATGCAGCGGTATCTTGCTCTCAATAGCGACAAAATAAAATAATTATAAGACAATGGAAAAATAAACAGTCATATTGATTAGTTTTGTTAAATACTTGAATTTTGTGGCATTAGGATGTGACTCGCATAGGGAATAATCTAGGTGTACTACTGGTTTATTCTCTGTCAGTCATACATGATAAATAATCTTGCATCAACTTGTCCGGATTGTTGTGAAGATCACTGTCTTATCTTCTCCCGTTGTGTTTCGGTTTAGATGTAAAAAAAAGTATCTTCTATAACCCAGAAAGGGTAGGCAGAGGCACAACCAGGGCATCCACGACTAGTCGAAGACACTAGGTCCTACAATGTGATAAGCGTCAAGCCTATCGCCAACCGTGTACATATGCAATTACTAGCAACCCTATTTATTTATTAAAAAAATAAGAAAAACATATTTTCATTTAGACGTATGCTAGTCGGTAAACTTAGGTACGTAGGTAACAAAATTACTTACCCCGTCTAAGGTTGGCAACGCATTATTTGGTAACTATATGATTACACCGTATAAACACTAGGTATTTTACCTAATAATGCTTTGCTAATTACTCTATTGATAAAGAAAATAATTTTTCTTTGATTCCAATTTTCCATTTTTTTTGTTGTCGCCACTCAATATTACTTTTATTTTATTTAATACTGATAATGTACTTTGAAGAGAAAAGTATCGACAGAAATATCAAGTTTACAAGAAGCAGGGCTTATGAAATTTTATGAAGCTTCTTTTCAAAGTATTATAGCAATAAACTCACAAATGTGAAACGTCGGTGAAATGATTGAAAACGATATTTTTTGTGGTTACCATGACTTTTGTTTTTTTGCATTATCTGATGAATAGGTAGTCTACCTCATGCAAAGTACAGATCAATGAATATTCGCAACATGTTTTGATAAAGATGTGAAAAGGTCGCAGCAAAAAACTGGGCTATTTTTGAAGTTTTGATTAGTTTAGAAATAGGTATCATATAAACGTTCATAGCAAAATAGGTTGTTTGTTAGAGAATTTACTTCAAATATAGACTCAATTCGTAGACTCTTGCCAAATATACCTAAATCCATTTGTTTGCTACGTGGGCGTTGCTATTATAGCAATGACAATGCTGAAATATTTCACATCAATATATGAATTACGCAAATAGGAGTAACATGGTTACGAAATAGTTCTATTTTCTTTGATCCTGCTACTTGCTAGTTGTTTCCCCCAACTTACCCCCAAATTCAAGTTATAAAGAATGTTTAAAACATTGAGACATAAAATAGTCTGTCAGTTTTTTGTCAAAAACAATTAGGTAATTTCACTGTATTTTTGATCCAAAAGACACTATAAAAATGATTTGTTTCGCCAATTTTTGTTGTCCTGTTTTTTTATCTAAGTACATGGCTATCGTAAATAATATCTTTTTGTAAGAAGATACACTGCTGTGTTAGGTACCTATCTATATAATATAAAACATCAATAAAATTCGATGTTTCACAAGAAATTTTCCCTCAAGACGCTATTTGTCATTAAATGAATTACATAATCTAAGCTCAGAGTTACTTTCTAAAATTGTATTGGAATTCATACTATGGCCTTTCATATATTTTGTACATATGTCATATAGTTTGTGTTATTGAACATCTGGAATAACAAGTGTTGACAATCCGCGACGCAGTGTATTATGTATATTCTGGCGTGTTACATGCAATAGCCTATTAGAAACGGATATAAGTAGCTTCTACTTGCAGCGAAATATATTTGGACATTCGTTCAATTCGTTCGGCACTCTTAAAATTATAAAGTTGTAATACTTTTGCTCACTATGAATAAAATACAGTAGACATTTCGAAAAAAAAATTCATTCTTGAAAAACATTTTTTTTAATAACTAAAATTATTCGGTCTAGGATTTGTTTGGGCAACCCACTTTCAATATGATCGCTAATATACTTACTTGACTATAAAATATGTTTTATTCAATTATCAACTCGGTGTAAGTCGATGTAGGTTCGAATCTTCTACTATTACGGTTATATTTGAACGGAGTAATATGCGGAAAGAATCTTTTGAAGGCGAAATTCGAAACCTTGTGTTTTGAAACAATTAAAAAAGTTTTCAATGTTGCCCATCAGCGATAATTTGTTACGGTTTGGAGCCAAGAAGTTTTAATGAACTTGTAATACGACTTAGATTTTATGTTTGAATTTTCCTTTTTGTTTTCTAATTAAACATCTGTCTGGTATAAATTTTCTTTGTGAAGTTATTTTAAATAATATCCATAGCGAACAAAAGTTATATTTAAGCTGCTTGAGCACCTTTAATTTAGAAACTTATATTAGATAAATGTAAAACTTTACAACGAAGTACTTTACCGCGGTATATGCTAGGATGGAAGCGGAATTAAAAAAGCATAACAAAACTTTTTTTATAATATGTAGTTGCTAAAACAAAACTAGCGGCGCAATATAAACGGTTGTCAAGTTGGGTGTAGGTTCCGGATAGTTTTATATTATTATGTTATTATGCCTTTAATGTAGGGTTGCTATCTCTCGGAAGAACCAACTCGTAAAAATATAAAGACATCAGCGTGTGGGAAGGGGTGCAGTTTTAAAAAAAAAACTCGGAAGCTCAGAGCGAAGTCCGCACATTCAATTTTGTTCATTATCATTTAATAGTATGTTTGATTTCGAAAAAAAGCGGGGATATTTGTCCCGGAAGTTCGGGAGGTTAGCCATTGTTACCGAAGTCTCTCGTGTATTTGGGGAGTTTTGGAAATCGTAATTTAATGAAATTGAAATTTCTTAAAGAAAAGAAACAGAAAAGTACAGGATGAGAAACGCGCGACATGGAAGCGCACCCAATGAGAGTTAAGCGGACTGGCTCTCTAAGTTAGTCATAAAGTCCAAAGCATTATCCGCCTGGGAGTATCGCTGCCCAAATATGAATAAAAAGCGAGTGTCCGCTGGTTTTACCGTCGCTCAGTGAGACAACCACTGACATATTTTTAAAAGATTCTTTGCAATCTGAAACATCGGCAAAACGTGAAAATGTTATTGCTCTGGAGCTCAAAAACATCTGACAAATCAAATCTAGAAATTTATCAAAGGCGTCATTCAAACGGAAAACGCCCGAAGCAATAATATTTACTTCATTTTAGAGTTTCCAAGTATTAATTTTCTCGTTATCTCTGAGATTTGCGCATGAAATATTTTCTTTTTTGTTTTCTAATTAGCTCGATTACGCTTCCAATAACTTTCTTCAACTAAATGTATCCCTTTTAATATTATAAAAGTGGAATTTTTAATGTTTTGCTTCTTTTTCACGTCAAGGGGACAAAACCGATTGTAACGACTTTTAGCATATAAATTCATTAGACATTGTAGCAGGACTTAGGTTACATTTTAATGTAACATCTCAACGGGTTCCCGTAGGATAGCTATTTAACTAAGCGCGCGAAATCAAGACAATACGATGGCACTAGATAGCATAGTTTCAAGACTCGCTACAATTAATCCCAATACCAGTATAAGGACAATTTATTCCGTTCCGGAAATACCAACTATATATACAGTTCAGTAAATATGATTAAAGCACTTATATCTTAAGAAATCGTCGGTAGTTACTTACGATGGTAGTTTTATTATTTTAGTTTACTGCAAGTGCTAATAGTTAGACGTTTATAGACAACGACCAAACAACGACCTGTTTTTTACATACCGGAGTTTGTCTGATTGTGTACCTTTCAAATCCTTAAAATAAAGCAAACTTCATATATACGGATGCCTAAACGCAAATACGTTGGTGAAGTTTAATTCCTTTCGAAATTCACCTTTCTCAAACTCGTATTATTTAAAAAAAATTGAATGGAAAAACAAAAATGTTTAGTGTTTCTCATCTAAATATTTTTATTCTACTTTATTGTTATTTTAAACACATGTAAAGAGAACTAGAAGTTATCGTATTAATATTATAAATACGAAAGTTTGTAAGTATGGATGTATGGATGTTTGTTACTCTTTCACGCTCGGATGGCTGAACGGATTTGTCTGAAATTTGGAAGACAGATAGATTGTGACCTGGATTAACATATAGGCTATTTTAAATCCTGATTGCACACCGGGTTTCTGTGAAAACGCGGGCGAAGCCGCAGGTAGCAGCTAGTTATTAGATATATAGTTAAAAGTGTGGAGTAAAACTTTTTGCCCAGAAACTTTTTCTGAACGATTTAACGTCTTTGACAGGAGAATTGTCATAGCTATTTCGATTTATAGATATTTTTTACACATATTAAAAAGTAAAAAAACTTTTGAAATAATTAAACAATGAGTGCTTTTAAATCGTCCTGTGTCCACGGTGTTCACAGATGTTTTTGTACTGATACACGTAGGCTTCCGTTGGTATCTTCACCTGGTTGTTCAGACGATCTAGCTGCTGTTTTAGCTCTTCCTAATCAATGGACACCTCGAAGATGTGGTCCTACGCTTACCAACTACTTAAAAGAACGTAAGTCTAACCATGAAAATGCGCTTAATGATTTACTTAAACAAGCTTCAGTTTTCAATAAAGATATTGATGATAAAATACGAGAATTATCTGAAATTCTAATCGCAGATATAGAATCTAATCAAAAAGACTTCAATTGCATCGCTGAACGGTTTCGTCTGAAAGAACTGCCGCTGTCGGTTGAAGACCGTAATGACGCATTAAGGCAAATCTCAAATCTAGCCAACCAAAGAATCCAAGATGTAGCGAAATATAAAATTGAAGCACATGCAATGGAAAGACAACGTGCCGAAGGCTTAAAAAGTATCTTGCAGTCTCATTTTCAAAAGCTCATCTCCATTGGGCATTGTTCTCCCAAAGAATTGTTACATGATTTTGATGAACGAATATTTGGAATTAATCAGCAGCTCTTAAGTAACTCTCGTGCTTACGCAGAGTTGGAAGCCTTTTTACGAGCTCAGTTAGATGAAAGCATTGTGCAACTTAGATCATCAATCAATCAATTATGTTTAACTTCGGAGATAAAGACTCGTCACCAAAGTGCTTCATCGTGGAACTCATTGACTGAAAATCGAGTCAGGAAACGATCTTCAAGCGCTAGTTGTGAGACTGCAAAACGATATTCTGTTGAATCTACTCACAGTATAAAGATCGACTTAGACGAGTTTCAAAATTGTGTAGCTTCCTTAGTTGGAAGCTATCGCGGTGCAGTTGTTCATATATTTCAGAGCTTTTCTAATTTTTTTGAAGAGCTACAAAGTAATATTGGTAAAATTAAGCATTTTAACGAAAAAGATAGTAAAATGTTCAATATGAAGGAAATGACAGATAGAGCCATGAATCGTCTATCTGATAGTGAAATAAAGCTTTCAAATTTTATGAATAGAGAAGTTGCTGAGATGACCCGAAACGACGTATTTCTCATGCAACAGAGTCTTTTGAGTCTAGGAGAGCGCTTGCGCAGTACCTATATGATTCTACACGATGCAAGCCTCTTATTGAATCCACATATGCTACGTTCTGCGTTAGCTCAAAAACTAACTGTTACGGCTGTAGAGGATATGCAAACCAGTTACGACATTCTAGAACTTGCTAATGAAACTGCTATTAATATTTCATTGGAACAATTATGTTGTGCCTCAGATGCAGATAAAGTGCAACAGCAATATAACGTAATTATGAATTTCTTTGATAAAATAACAGAATCTCATGATAAGCATAGAGAAGCAGAGATAGTTAAATTCGAAGATTATATGAACCTTCAGCCATTATTAGCAAATACTTTACTATCTGAATATGTCAGTTTCATAGATCAAAATCCAAAATCTTCATATTCGGCATTGGATAGCAGAATTACTGAGTCTTATACTTCTATTAGGCCCATAAGCTTTTCTTCTTTACGCGCAACGCTACCGAAAGCCATGATGCAAACAAAATTACAAGAAACAGCACTTACATACTGGAAAAACGGTTTTTTGGAGTCTTTTGAAAGTAACATTAGATTTATACCCCAAGAACTAAGTCATCAAGCGCGGAAATGGGTCGATGAAAAGATATTGCTCGTGAACATGCGTTATAGCTTGAAGCAAATGTCCCAAAGTGTCAGGATTGAAAGGGTTCAAGCGGCTCGGGATATACGTTTAGCCGAAGTACGTTTCCATGAAACACGTCTCAACAATCACCTAGAAGCATTACACGATTTTGAGAGTTCTGTTCTAAAGGAAGCATCCGAGTTTTTATCATTAGATGCACAAGAACTATATCCTATTTGTAGGTGGGTTGAGGATATTCAACATAAGCTTGATGACTTACAAAAAACTGATCCTGTAGATTTAGCAGTTAAAAGATTAAAAATGGCGAGTTATTCAGCACGTTTGACAAGACATCAGCAGCTGTTTAAGGAGTCATTAAATTCAAAAATAGAACAATTTAAAAGGAATTTAGAAGTTCGTTTTCAAATAGTGCGAACGTCGAATTTAGAATTTATATCGAAACTTAAACTTTTCAAAGAAGGTGGACGGTACTCTTCTACAGAAATACTTAAAACCTCTTCTGCTCTTATCAAAGAGAGTGATGCTTTAGAATCATGCGTGAGTCGAACTTTTGACGTTTTGAATAGTCGGCGAACTCAACTGTTGACTCAGGCTGAAGAATTGTTGAGTCCTTTGAGGAAAGCCGTAGAGGACGTGAAAAGGCCTAATGAAAGACTACCGTTTGAAATAAAAAAACCTCGTAGCAACAAAAAGAAATGACTGATTAAATTGTTATTTTTGACTTGATATATTATGAAGGTCTGAAGAAGAAATTGTTACCAAGAATTTAAGGTTAGGAACAGTTAGTTTTTTCGTAAGTAAGTTGCATAATTTGATTCAACAGTAACCTACCGCAGCTTTTCGTCAGTCCGCTGATTTTACTTGAAGTGAATACACTACGGTTGCACTTATCTATATATTAATACGTGATGCAAAACTTTGGATCCCTTTTTACGAAAATTGTGCGAAAGGAGGAGTATGAAATTTGGCACACTTAAAACGTTATCCACACTACCATGCATTTGACACACACAAACAAATATATTGATGATGATAAAAAATTACAGATGGCGCACTAATTGTTCAGGAAACAAAGATATAGTAAATTAAATAAATATGAATATTTGTATATTTCAGCAAGCCGTGGAAAATATCAAATATACAAAATATTTAATTCAATGATTGAATTTTTTTCATTGAATGATTTTTTTATGATCCATGATATCAAGACACAGAAGGCTCGCGCAAATAACAAATAATTAAATAATAATGTTAATATGTTTTTCTAATTAAATGTAAAGTTAATTGCGAACAATAGATGATTGAACTAATTTACTGGTGTACCTTAGTAAATTCATGCGTATACCTGTCCCCGAAGAGATACTCTGCCTACGCAGAGGCACAACCAGGGCAACCGCTAGTTGAAGACACCAAGTCCCACAATGTGATTGGTACGAAGTCTATCGCCGGGTACATATCCAATTCCTGGCTACGTTATTTTTATTAAGAAAAATCTTCACGCCCATATACCTGGAGAATTAGGCAGATGTACTATCAGGGCGCCCACGATTAGACGAAGACACTAAGTCCCACAATGTTAGTGGTAGGTTGCAAGCATATTGCCAACCGAGCAACGTTATTGTTATTAGAAAATATACCATATATATTTTTTATTTTTTTTATTTTGCTACCCGACCCGGGGATGGAACCCAGAACACATAGAAGATATTGTTACGCAAAATTTCCACCAATCTTACATACTACTCTGTCAAGAAAGTACCGGGAAAAGATGAACAATACACGAAATGTTTGTTATTCCTCAAAATTTATTTTCTCATCTTCAAAGTATGCTTCTTTACAAACGATACACTTACGCTAAGGAATAATCTAATCATCAAAACATTTTTAAACGCCGTTTCCGGAATTGAGTTCGGTTTTCGCCGCGAATGCTCTTTTATGTCTTCTACCGATTAAAAACGGGTGCCTGGGTGGTAATTTATTGTAGTATCTTCACACACATATCCCCGAAGAGGTAGACAGAGGCACAACCAGGGCACCCACGACTAGCCGAAGACACTAAAACCCACAATGTGATAGGTGGCAAGCCTATCACTAACCGGACACATTTCCAATCCCGACCAACATTTTGTTTTTTATTAGAAAATTGGAAAAAGCCAATTTTCTTCTTGTTGGCCGACCCGGGATTCGAACCCGGGACCTCATGCAGTCAAGTCCAACACCCGGACCGCTAGACCACAGAGTAGTACTAGTTAAATTATGCGCTTCGGTTATATTCGTGAAGCTTCGGAAATCCGAATGTATTTTAAAGGTATATGTATTTTAAAGGTATTTTAAAGGTATATAGAGTTGTCATTACATAAATAATCATTTTGCTTAAATTTAAATTAGGTCAGCCAATTTAAAAATAAAAGTATAAAGTGTAAAAAGAGTAAATAGTGTAAAGCCAAAGTGCATAATTTAAATAGTAGTACTATACGTTTAGGAAAAAGAAAGAAGTCGGCTGGAGCTATGTGTGGTTCATATGGTGGTTTCTCGACGGTTTATTTAGTGTTGGCTGAAAAATTCTTTCACAATTATGGCCTTGTGCGAAGACGCATTATTGTTGTGCATAATCCAAGAACTTTTGATGATGAAGACAAGAAGATGTTAGGCCTCTAACAAAATTAAGTTTACCGGCTACCTTATCCTCCGAACGTTGACGTTATGGCGGCAGGAATAGGTAATGCGGTGGTGCCAATCCGGGCGAGTCCCTGCCTAACTCTACCACCTAGTCAGATGTCACGGTGGTGGTGACGGTAAGCCTATGCTCGCTTTTTACGAGCTACCTGGCAGGAAGGCAGATGGTCTAATTTACAAAGGACCCCGGACCGACACTGAGAATTTCGATGATTGTTCTGTAAATAAGTAGTAATATAATGAGATAGAGATGATCCGAAAAAAATATATCAAGCATAATTCTGAAACCACTTTCGAGTTACATATTTTAATGTCATTGTTTTGCTTATCTAGAGGTGACATACTACTGAAATTGAGGTCGGTTTCTTTTGTAGTTTAACTGTGCATAGTTATTATGTTACCACCATGTTATCGATCGTTTGCTATCTTATGGCCGGGGTCTAAGGCCTCGTTTACATGTTTACTGCTCCATCCTATAGTATGGCACCAAACAACGGGACAATATGAATTTTCAAGCTCATTTCAATTTAGAATATCAATTTCTGGGTCGGTCACGTGGAAAGAATGACAGATGAAAGATTGACAAAGAAGATATACAATGCGAATGTGGATGGATGTAGGTACCCGGGAAGACCAAGGCCCAAGGCTGACATTCCACGATCAGATCACTCGGATATTATCCGAGGGTGATATCAAGAATCTCCGAAACCGGCGTGTTTGTATGAAAAGGGTAATGAAGGAAGCCAGACAGGTTTGTCAGGATCGTGAGGTCTGGCACTCGACACTCTCTGCCTACCTCGTATGGGACTTGGCGTGAAGATATGTATATAGAATATAAATTGGATAAGTTTTTAAATTAAAATATCGTGATATCCAAGAACCATTTCAATGTTTCTTAAGAAAGGACCGCTGACTTAATCTACCCGGAGGGACTTAACCTTCGAAAGAGAATTGATTGTCTTCGAAAATAATTTACGTTGGAAGTTTTCTCGAGGCATCTTGATTAAGCTTTCGCTACTGATCCATTTAAACGAAAGAAAAAGATATCATAAGAGGTGAGGTAAAACTGCAAAAACCACCTTAAGCTTTTTCTTTGGGTACTACGTTGCTATTTTTTAATAATATTAGAAGGCAAACAAGCAGACGGATTTCGTGATGGAAAGAAATTCACGCCGCCTAGAGACACCAGAGGTCGTAATGGTGCGCTGCCAACTTGAGGCCGGGATGTTAGGCCTTGACCAAAAGTAAGTTTACTGGCTACCTTACCCTCCTAACCGGAACACTTCATGACGTTATGGCGGCAGGAATATTACGAGCTGCCTTGAAGGAAAGCAGATGGTCTATTCTGCAAAGGAGCCCGGACCAACACGGGGAAAATATATATACATATATATATTTATTTATGAATTTGATTATGAAAAATCCTTTTTTCAAAAGATTTCAAGTGATTCTTAGAATGATCCCACATACATTTTGTCAACATCTTATTAATAGTGTTTGAGTTATGCTTAATAGTGCATAAATTTACATTGTGAAACATTTATGCACTATTCAGTTTAAAACCACTAGTCGGTTCATGATAAAATGAATATGAGACATTCTCAAAATCATGACCTATCTTTCTAAAAATTAACCATATAAATTATAAACTGGTTGGCTATTGGCCGAGTAAACGTGCTGAGTTAAAAACAAATGACATGAGATGTGATAAAAGTGACTCAATTGTCAATAACCGTGAAGATGAGTTTTTGGCGCCATCGAGAGAAAAAATGGTCGATTTTTTTTAAATTATTGAATTTCGTGTTGAAATTGAGTGAAATTAGTCAATTTTGGAGGCATTTTGTACATTTTTTTTCAGTGAAAGCGCACAAATGAAATAATCATGAAGAAATTAGCGTATCGTGTATTTCCTCGTTGCCACCAAATCTCATTACATGAGCTTGAGTAATGAGGCCACCGTTTTACCCAAGAGCCTGACATGACTTACTGACGACTTAATATGACTGACGACTAATTATAATTTATTAAAATGTATGTAAAATTTGTTGCAAATTTCTACTTGACTAATGACAAAATACTAACGTGAAGACCAAAACTTAAAGAAAGAAAAAGAACCGTGGAGATTTTATATTTTAAAGCAAAAACATTTATTTCATAATTTTTGAATTAATTCTATATTAAGATAAAATAATTGTGTATTATATTTTGTTACAGGTACGAACCACCTCTGCGTAGTGCGTAGTCGCTTAGCAGTAATTATTTGTTTTATAATGTTTGCCATCGTAAGTCAATGTCATCTACCTAAACATAATCTGCGTGATACTTCCAAAAATATTAATTATATCAAATATATATTTTCCTCATGTCGGTCCGGGCTCTTTTGCAGCATAGACCATCTGCCTTCCTTGCCAGGCAGCTCGTAAAAGGCGAGCATAGGCTTACCAACACTAACACCGTGACATCTGACTAGATGGTAGAGTTTCGCAGCGACTCGCCCGGATTGGTACCACCGCCTTACCTATTCCTGCCGCCATAACGTCATGACGTGTACCGTTTCGGAGGGTAAGGTAGCCGGTAAAGTTACTTTTGCTCGAGTTACATCTCGACCTCAGGTTGGCAAAGCCTTTACTACCTTTGTGTGTCTCTAGGCGGTGTGAATTTCTTACCATCAGGAAATCCGTCTGCTTGTTTGGCTACCTATAACATAAAAAAAAAACTTTAGCTATTGTGTATAATTCCACAAAATGGGTTTACCAATCAAAGTAATTAAGCACCGGAAAACTCCAAAAATTACATTATCAAATATTAAAGTAACTAAGAACTTATTCCACAAATGGCCATCTGTGATCTTTTATCGTTATCATCTATAATATATTTGTTTGTGTGTGTCAAATGCATGGTAGTGTAGGTAATGTTTTCTTTATTGATTTAAAGTACTTTATAAGCATTAATATTTAAAAATATTAACGTTCTGCTTTTCTCCTACACATAAACTATAAGTATGCTAAATTTTATGCTCCTGCGTCCGCGCTATTTTCGTAGAAAGGGGTCCAAAGTTTTGGCATCACGTTTTAATATACAGATGTAAGGTAAACTTAAATATTGTTATAGCGAAGTGGTCATAAACCTTTACAAGGTAGATTCAAAAAACTGCCTTAGATTTCAATAGCAGGTCATCTAGGTAAACAAAAATTCAGTATTTTTTCGATTTCCCTGAAACTTTATCATCAGATCTAAACTTCGTGGCAAAGGGACCACTCAGAATTACTCTCTTTCAAATAACAAAGAATTTATAAAACGTTTTATAAAAACGGAAACAATCGATTAATACAAATAAAAACCATCTGCCATCTAGCTCGTATGAGGTGAGCACAGGTTGTAGGTTATTAGTAATAAGATCACTGATGATGTAGGGACCTGTGCAGCAAATTGGCCGGTAGGGATCCACCGCCTTACCTATTCCTATCGCACTAATCACTTAGTCATGTTCCGGTTTGGAGGGTAGGGTTGACTTGCACAATAGGCCTGATATCCCGGTCACAGAACAGTGATGCACCTATAACATCTATGGTGTCTATTACCCACGGTTACCTCTTGCCATCAGGAATCAGTGTGCTTGTTCTCTGACCTTTATTTTATACAAATTTATGTTTAATAAAGTTTAATAAAAGATTATAACCTATCATGTTTTAATATTTCAACAAAATTTTAAAATGTGATTAGGTTTAATAACTAACTAATAACTGTAAGCTACCGTTTAGCGTACAGTTTTATATAGATACCAGATATCTTAGATGTTGTATGTACCATCTTATATAATGGACTTTTATTTTGAACCCTTAATAGATAGGTATAGTTGAAAGATGATATAGAAAAATTTAACTTTTAAGCTGCACACTACTAGATTATGTAAACGTATTTCATTTATTAACCCTATTATAAGTTAAACGTGTCTGTGTGTGTGAGACTGTACGTGTATATGTGCTCGTGTGTGCGTGCATGCGAGTGTGCGTGCGTGCGTGTGTGTATGTGTGTGTGACTGTGTCTGGTATCATAATTTGAACTGACCGAATTTGACGTAGCTTTTTTTGTTTCCAAACAATGCTAACATGATCAAGATGGTTGGTAGCCTACGCTTGGCAGGCTGTTATTATGAAGGTCATCACATATCACCGATCATCTATTACTCTAGTTATATGGTCTGCCCATTGCCGACTGTTTCTTACCATAGCGAAACACGTCGATTTGTTTGCTGGAGACTAAAAAAAATGTGTAATACGTAAACTAAAATTCCTCCAAATATGTGTCAAATTCTTTACTGAATTGATGATAATATATGTCTTATGTCAATTACTTCATTGGTTGTTAGTATGACTTGAACTTATTCCTCGGAATATCAATGAGGCATTATTAAAACGCTCAAGGCTCAATGATATTAAGCTGTAGGGAGTGTAATGATTGTTTATTGCCTAACCCACTGTCTCCGCCCGGTGTTATTGTCTTTGTAATTCCAATTTAGATTCATTTATTTATTTGTGTAAAAAATAAAGGAATAGATTCAAACACTTGGTCGCGTAGAGATGTGACCACCCCGTTGCACGTTCCTGGAATAATATAGTAATTGAAAAAAAAAAGTGTTTTAAATAACCTTTTCAACTTTTAAACAAACTGGTTATATACCCTCGGGTGCAGAATAGCGTACCCAAACTTTCATCCCATTTAAGGCCTTTTAAAGTTTTTTTTTGAAAAAGTTGCCTATTTGTATTCAGGTTTTTAATTATAGGTATGTATGTCGAATTTCAACAAAATCGGTACAGCTGTGTAGACGTGAAAGCGTAACAGACAGGTAGACTTTCGCATTTGTAATATTAGCATAGATTTAAATAG
>NJDC01006235.1:0-18721 GCA_002245475.1 Calephelis virginiensis
ATGCATCATTAAGCTATAGAATACTTCCAAATGTTGCATAGTTACTCTAGTGTACCGGCCTCTCTTTCTAAAAGTCTTTTTATGTCAATTAGCTAAGTCAAAATGAAAGGGAGGCCAGTAAACTAGTACACAGTACACAGTGGGTCAGCAATTTTTGGAAATGACATCAGTTGCTTATTATGATTATAACCTCTAGTAGTCTATAGCTTTGTAGTCCACCTAAAGATTGCAATTCTTAAATTTACACTCACACACAGACAATATGTCGTTACTAATTTTGGCACTAATACTCTCATACCTATTATTTTATAGCCCGGTTTTTTTTTATTTTATAGGAAGGCAAACAAGCAGACGGATTTCCTGATGGTAAGAAATTCACGCCACCTAGAGACACCAAAGGTGGTAATGGTGCGTTGCCAATCTGCGGCCGGGATGTTAGGCCTTGAGCAAAAGTAAGTTTACCGGCCTTACCCTCCGCACCGGAACACGTCATGGCGTTATGACGGCAGGAATAGGTAAGTCGGTGGTATCAATCCGGGCGAGTCACTGCCAAACTCTACCTAGTCGGATGTCACGGTGTTAGTGATGGTAAGCCTATGCTCGCCTTTTACGAGCTGCCTGGCAAAGAAGGCAGATAGTCTATTCTACAAATGAGCCCGGACCAACACGGGGAAAACGAAGTTATAAAAACCTCGCGGTTAACAACATATTAACCAATTCAAAAAAAATGTCATACCTATTATATACAGGGTGCCCGGACCAACACGGGGAAAACGAAGTTATAAAAACCTCGTGGTTAACAACATATTAACCAATTCAAAAAAAATGTCATACCTATTATATACAGGGTGCCCGGACCAACAAGGGGAAAACGAAGTTATAAAAACCTCGCGGTTAACAACATATTAACCAATTCAAAAAAAATGTCATACCTATTATATACAGGGTAACATTTAAAGTACCAGCCAAATATTGAGAAACGATTTGGAACCGATAACACTTTCGATCTATAAAGTAAATTAAAAAAATCAATTTACAATGTTCACCCGACGAAAAGTATAATATGCATGATTATAACGTAAACAAAGCATAAGACTGGTTCCAACCGACCTCAGCCGCATTCGCTGACTGATGTCGTCATGACTCCCACTAGGTAAGACATTGCGTGACAACAAATAACGCATTTTTGCGGACTGTTTTAAATGAATGTTTATGTAAATCAACATTACAATTTGGCAATAACATATAAAAAGCATTACCATTTAAGACTTTACCCCGTAATATTAGAATTTGGCCTGTACTTTCAAAGTAATCCTGTATACATAAACCAATTAAATAGTGGTGCTTGTCATTTCAGGTTAGACTAAGTTGTAAGTATTTATAAAGTTTAGTGTGGTTCTTATAGCCGGAATTTTATTTTACTTGTTGCTATCAAATTTTGCTTAAACGTATTTACATGCGATATTGGATTGTCGCGGGGGTTTTAATAGTAATATACTAATTACATACTTATATGCATCATAACTTAGTTAGAAATATTTTGGATAAATCAATTACATACTTACATATCCATGCTAAGATTATAAATGAGAAAAGGTGTTTCTTTGTTCTTTTTTTACACAAGTCACAAGCAACGGAGTGAATAGATATTTTTTGTTCGTGGAGATGGTTAGGATACTGGAGAGTGACAAAAGCTTGCGAAATTTGTTCTGATATCTAAAATGATTATTGCGGGAGATTTAAATAATTTTATTACGCAAGCGAATCACAAGAAAATTCAAACATAAATTGCTCATTTAAGAACATAATTCGATTTGCTGACTAGTCGTCGTACGGTATTGATATTAGATTCAGTAACCGCAGCCTGCCAACCATCACGTTTATCGTCACGAAGATAGTCTCGTCCACATTTGAATTCTTCGAACTACGAATACAGAGAGCTACGAGATGGTGTTTTATCACCAAATGCCAGTTGAAGTCTCTGGCTAACTCCCTTGTTGACTTAAGCCGCAGTGAAAATCTCAAAAATCGTTGGCCGAAAACGGTTACGATTTGATTTCATTGTAATAGCGACACACAATTATCTGACCCACGCCTAATTGATAAAAGAAAAGACAGTCTTGAAAATTAAAAAGTAATATGTTCCTAGAACTTGAAATTTTGTAATTTTTTTTTTTATTTTATTTATTGTAAGTGGCCAGTTCAGAAACTTTTAGTATTTAATACGTATACTTGAAGATGTTATACTGAAAAAGTTGAATTTGATAAGCTTAAATTTCCTGGTGGGTAAACCCGCCGGTACAAGCTTCTAAAACATTTGATTCTAAATTTAATCGAAAAGCAAAGTCAAAGGTAAAAGAAGGGATTTGGTAAAGCTCGACCACAGAGTAAACACACCAAGCATTCCTGTCACGTTTGATTCGGTCTCGAACACCGAACGGCAATATTGAATCTGTTTTCGGTCAGTCCGCACCCTGCCGCATTTCTAACATTGCCTTTGTTTACTCTTACTACAGTGTATTTTAAAACTCGTTGTTGACATTGCTATAAATATGTAAACTGGCTGTTGCTTTTTCTTAATTATTTTTTTTAATTACATTTATGTTATATTATATCCGAGCAATTTAAATTATTGATTAAGTAACTTAATGTTAGTTTGTATCAGCTGCGATCACCGAGTTTATCTGGTAAGTTACAAGTTAAAGTTGCCGTGTAAATTAACTTAATTATACAAGTTATCTATCATAAGCTGTCGTAAACTTGACAAAATTATTCTATAACTAGGTATTTGTCACCGCTTCACTCGCTCTTTACTTTCTCTAGGATTTTTTTTTTAATTTTAAAGGAAATAATTGAACTATCCTTGGAGGCTAAACAATCAGAGGTTTATCATAAACGAAATATCGTTGCTACGTCTGTCAATCTATTTTGGCGATATCAAGAGCTACTAAACAGATTTTCATACTGATTTCAGTAATAGATAAAGTAATTCCAGATAAAGGTTTTTATAATGAAAGTTTGAGTAAATTGTTGAAAAATTCGGTCAAAAACCTTGTGCCCGTTGGGGAGCTTTCACCAAAAACTAGTACTAACAAAACAATGTACGAGGAGTCTTGTTGTCTTGTTTAGCTTAACAAAAAAGTCCACGATAGTTCATGTCTATCTTCAAAGCATAACTTACTGGATATTTTTACGTTACAAAAGATTTACATAAAGAGTGGGTTCGAAAGAAAGTGTTGGTGTTAAAATGGAAAAGGGCATGCTCCGCTGGTTCGGTCATGTGGAAAGAATGACAGATGTAAGATTGACAAAGCAGATATACAATGCGAATGTGGATGGATGTAGGTACCCGGGGAGACCAAGGCTGACATTTCACGATCAGATCAATCTGATATTATCCGAGGGTGGTGTCAAGAGTCTCCGAAATCGGTGTGTTTGTATGAAAAGGGTTATGAATGTGAAAGAAGCAAGACAGGTTTGTCAGGATCGTGAGGTCTGGCACTCGATACTCTCTGCCTACCCCGTAAGGATTTGGCGTGAAGATATGTATGTATGTATGTAAAAGATTTACACGTACAAAGTGGTAATTGTAAAGTTGTGTAATCAAACCAAAACCGTTATCAAATCATATACTTTATTTACCATAGTTATATAGCTATATAAAAGTTCTTTACACTGAATGATTTTATCAGAAGATATCGCAAAGTTAAATGCAGCAGCGTAATTATATTCGACATATAGCGAGAATGCGCGATATTGGAAGCGGAGGATGGATGGGCCAAACATCAAAACAGGCACTGTTTTTTTTAAATAAAAACTTCTTTAGCGGCGTTGCGCACTTTTTTTGGAATGGGTAAAAACTTCTAAACTTCAGGACATGTGACCTGATTCGTAAGACAAAAATTCGTAAGACGGCGCAGGACGCTTCTGCGAATGTTCGTGTTGTCATGTTATATGTTGCAATGTTGTCGTGTGCAATAAATGAATATTGTATTCTACCACATAAATGATAGTACTTTCATACTGATAATTAAAGCAATTCGTACAAAATTATTCCCTAATCATTCCAAGATATCAAAATGCACAACGTTAATATTCAAGTTTTTTTCTGTCGGCACTCCCGGAGTGCAACCCGTCGTTTTATTGAAATGGCTAATATGTTGCTAACCTTGCGATTTTACAAATTCACCGGACTTAAGCGCTGGTTTTGATGTCTCCGGTCCGGATCACCGGGCCGGATGGGATACACCCAAATATACATATACGTAATAATACCACATACTCTGAATTGTGATTTTTTTTGCACAAAGGGGAACCGGATCGCTTACTCACTACAGACTTTATAATTTATTTACAGGATTTTAGTTTGTCCTATAGTGAAATTTGGAAATTTATTATTTATATATCTCTCTCTACCCTTCGAGCGAAGGGGAGCCGGATATACTTAATTAAACCTAATTTCGTGTACACATCGCATTACGCCTGCACGAATGGACAAATTTTGATAATCATTTATTTTCGTTGTGCTAGTTAACGTCAATATAAGGTTCTTATGAAGAAAAAAAACCAGGAAAATTGCAGGGAAAATGGAAAAAGCAATACTTTAATCTATGCGAACTGTTAATAGCTGTTAATGTGAAACGATACGAAGTTCGTCTAAAATTCGAGTTTGTAGATTTTTGAAATACAATGATTTGAAATAAAAAAATAAATTTGGAAATATTAAAAAAATATACTCGTATGTATAATAAGTTACGAATTCGTTAAAATCCGTTTGTTTTCGGTGTTAGAAAGTGTGAAATGTTTTACGAAATGTTAATCAGCCAATTTGATCACTAATTAAACTTTTAACAGCTCTTTGATCAAAGAAAAACGCTTCGATAAACTAAAGTCTCCTTTGTGTTATTTTTTTCTGGTTCCGTAAAAACCGAATTCATGTTATCAAGAGTTTAAATCGTAAATTAAAATTGATTGGCATTGGTGTTCATCATAAGCACAGTATGATAGCTCCTTAAAGTAAACAATCTCATTTTAGTTCTGAGACACCAAGTTCTTCAGAAACAAGTTACCACAAAATTATAATTAAGGTAAGTGGTATCCTACTTTGTACTGGTGGTACGTTGAAAATAAACTGTAGGTAAAAAGAGACCATCCCTATAGTGTTCGCTATCTCCCCGTTAAAAGTGCGCATTTAGGTGACTGGATGTATACAATATATCCAATTTTTTTTTTCAATTGCATGGATTTTGTTTTTAATTTTAGTTTTAATAGGTATCCGAACCGAAGGAATCGGTTTTGGCGACTAGTTTAACAGGTGCACTTAAAAAAGGAGCTTCTTAGCCTAGATTTAGGTTATCAATGCACCATTATCACTTTGGTGCCTACAAATTGTTTTCCATTCTTGCCATCAGGGTATATCCACATTATTTTTGCTTGGTTGCTTGGTTTGCAAAAACCCATACCCCACACAGTAAAGTTACTCTTGGAACCCGATTTATGCATTTTTTACTCTTGAACAGAAAAAAAAACAACGAGTCCGATATAGACTAAGAACTCAAGGAGCGGTTTATACCCGCGCCCGCGTTGGTCGCAGAATTACGGTTTTATTTCAAAATTCACGAGCCCGCTAAATTGTGCGACACAGCCGTCGCGGTTGAAATCATCGCTCGAAAACTTGTACGATTCTACGGACGGGCAGCCGTTGCCGCGGGAACCGCAAACAACCGCGGGCGCTGCGGGTGTGAAATGCGTCGTAAGATGTGCTCTTACTTTTTGCATATAAATTCTACAGAACCTGCAAGACAAAAACCGCTCCGTGAATTCTTAGGCATAGTAAATTATTACATCGTAATCCTTAAATTTTTGTTTATCTTTCGTTGATAATATAATAAATTGTTATATTGGATCCGTTGATTTTTATCTCTCGAATTCGTTGAATTTTTGGAACTAAATGTTAATAATTCGTTAATGTTTTCAAGAGTGCAAAATGACATAAATCCAATTCCAATTTTCAATCTTTCGTGAAATCGAGATTCAAGAGTAACCCTACAGATTGGTGGCTCACTGTTCTTATTCAATATGATTCAGTCTCAATCGGTTGTATTGCAACGTGACGGGAATGACAAGGCCACGTAACGTGAACGTAACGGAGTATAGAGTAGTCCGAACGTCCGCGTCCGATTCGATTTTTATATTACCTTCCTTATAATAAGACCACGAGAAAAACATAAATTAAAACTAATGAAAATTCTCTATTTTCGATTAAATTAATCTTATTATTATTTAATTAAAGTTTATTAAAGTTCTTTCTCGTTCTTATTAAAAAAAATATTATGCCGGGATAGGCTATACCTTAGAGCTGTAAGGCTTGAGCTTGATAGTCGACAAAGACTAACATCGATAACACAAATGTAATTGGCTGACTGAGGGGTCAGATTAACTCTTGTAATTTGTCTTAAGCTTTTTATAACACGACTAAAAGGGAAATACACTATTAACGTTATATTGGGAGTAAGTGTTTTCATTAAAGTTCTTTCTCGTTCTTATTAAAAAATTATGCCGGGATAGGCTATACCTTAAAGCTGTAAGGCTTGAGCTTGATAGTCGACAATGACTAATATCGATAACACAAATGTAATTGGCTGATTGAGGGGTTAGATTAACTCTTGTAATTTTCCTTAAGCTTTTTATAACACGACTAAAAAGGAAATACACTATTAACGTTATATTGGGAGTAAGTGTTTTTATTAAAGTTCTTTCTCGTTCTTATTAAAAAAAAGTATTATGCCGGGATAGGCTATACCTTAGAGCTGTAAGGCTTGAGCTTGATAGTCGACAAAGACTAACATCGATAACACAAATGTAATTGGCTGACTGAGGGGTCAGATTAACCTTTGTAATTTTCCTTAAGCTTTTTATAACACGACTAAAAGGGAAATACACTATTAACGTTATAATGGGAGTAAGTGTTTTTAATTTAATGAGATTGACTTAAATTAATGTAACCTTCACATATATCTAAAACTAAACCAAATCAAAACTAAATTTTAGTCTAAATATTATGTAATGGCTTTCTTTCTTTCTTTAAGTTTTGGCCTTCACGTTAGTATTTAGCCATTAGTCAAGTAGAAATTTGCATCAAATTTCATATCAATTTCAATTAATTTTAATTAGCCATCAGTCGTAAGTCGTCAGTAAGTCATGTTAGGCTCTTGGGTAAAGCGGTGGCCTTTTTACACAAGCTCATGTAACGAGATTTGGCGGCAACGAGAAAATATACGATACGCTAATTTCTTTATAATTATTTCATTTGTGCACTTTCACTGAACAAAATTGTACAAAATGCCACCAAAATTGACTAATTTCACTCAATATTAACACGAAATTCAATAATTAAGAAAAAACTTCGACCATCTTTTCTCTCGATAGCGCCAAAACTCCTATATGTAATGGCTTGTACCTTGTTTTGTCTTATTTTGTAACTTGTCTAATTTAAGGCTTGTTTACATCACACAACACCAAATCGCAGCGACACAAAGTAGTCAAGTAGAGGTTACAAGCGTATGGTATCATGACATTTTTGTGCACTTGCATTGTTGTGCCAAAACTAAATGAATGTGATTGCATTAGCAATATCGGGATCAAGGAAGCAACGAACTCACTAGTAATGATGATGATTTGCTTGGTCACAATATACTAAAGTATCTTCACGCCCATATCCCGGAAGAGGTAGGCAGAGGTACAACCAAGGCACCCACGACTAGCCGAAGACACTAAGTCCCACAATGTGATAGGTGGCAAGCCTATCGCCAACCGGGCACATTTCCAATCCCGACCAACATTTTTATTTTAATTAGAAAATTGGAAAAATCCAATTTTCTTTATGCTGGCCGACCCGGGATTCGCACCCAGGACCTCATGCAGTCAAGTCCAACACCCGGACCGCTAGACCACAGAGGCGACACAAAATACTATTTTAACGTTTTGGCAAGTATATTACAATCAAAGTCTGGTGTACGTATCAATTATTCGAAAATTTTCCTCTACCCCAGCAAGGAGCTTCGCTTTCAGCACGACGAAGCTGATGCTCATTTTTTAACCTCTCTTTGACAATCCTTTTTTTCTTTTATAGATTGCCCCTTTTTTCAGTAGAGGCCAGTGCTATTATTATTTATACTTACCACAATAATGACCGCATAACGGGGCTCCGGTTAATTTTGATCGTTTGATTGTGGCCACTTACTAGTGTATGTTAGTGATGAATGTTGTGGTGTAGTTGTGGTATATGTGAAACTAGCCTTACGAAATTGTCCTTTCAAAGTTGAAGAAAATGGATCACTTTCATAAATATATTAAAATAAGTCGCAGTAGTTCATTATAAATGTAACATGCGTTACCTAGTGCGTCACTTAGTCTGACAGCACTAAGGACCCCCATAAACGACCAGAATAATTCCAACAGAAAAATCGAAAAGCAATCTCGAACGCTGCAAATCCATATAAATCTCTGAACCTACCACGCACGCCTGTAATTTTTCGTTCGGATTTGTATGGATTTGCTACGGACGACATTTTGTTTTGATTTTTCGAAACGGAATAACGGAACGGGATTCCAACCATATGTGGCGGGACTAAATGTTGTCTCTTTCTGTTACTTTCGTTACGAAAAGACAAAGATACAATAAGTTTGGTTTCTGCACAGTCGAATCAGCGACATGTGTTCTTTATTTTGCTGTCCTAATTCAAAACGGCTTAGTCTCGATCGGTCGTGTCCGACGTGACGTGAATGGTACTATTACGTAACGTGAACGTAATGGAGTACGTTGGCATACAAACGGCTGATTCGATTTTAAAGTTGCAACTAACGAGACGGTCTCGGGGATTTCACTTCAAAATAAAACAAAAATGAGTTATCGGGTTTTTTTTGTATGATAATGGAAGGGAAATAAGCAGACGGATTTCCTGATGGCAAGAAATTCACGTCACCTAGGGACACCAAAGGTGGTAATGGTGCGTTGCCAACCTGAGGCCGGGCCAATCTTAGGCCTACAGCAAAAGTAAGTTTACCGGCTACATTACCGCAATAATGTCAATGCTTGCCATTGACATTATTGCGGTAATGTAGCCGGCATTAATAAGTAAAGCGGAGGTACCAATCCGGACGAGTCACGTACACGCTCTATGCTCGCCTTTTACGAGCTGCCTGGCAGAAAGGCAGATGGTCTATTCTGCAAAAGAGCCCGGACCAATACGGTGAAAAGGTTACTACAAGATTTCAGCTGACATTAAAATCTTTATCGCACTGTAAATAATACATTCGTATACACTATTATGTCAACTTAAACCTTGGAGTACTTTAGTCTATGTTTATTATCAAGATGGTTTTGAAGTGTCAAGGCTAAGCGTTTAATGTTTACAAGCTACCATGCCCTAAAGGGCAGAACCAAAGCACGTCTAAAGACCAGAGCATGTTGGTGGCTTGCAATGAAGTCAAACCAATGGAAATAGCTTAGGCGGAGCTGCACATCTGGATCAATTGTCACAATGGACTACCACCTCATCTTAGTCATTGTATCAGTGACAAATAGTTCAAAACTCGCCTCTTTCGAACTACCTGATAGGAATGTTGTTCTTAATACTTTAAGGAACCCAAGGCCAGCTCTCATCAGAGAAAATAAGTTGTAATCTTTCCTCTAAAAGAAAATAACAAAAGGAACGGACCGATTTATGCCAAGTTTAATTTTCAAACACCAGCTTCTCCTTTCCTTTTTTGCATTAACGTTAGCAGTTGACATTAATCAAGTTAAAATTTGCATCAAGTTGCCCCATTTAACAAATTTAGGTTTAGATTAGCCATAAGTCTTCAAAGTAAGTCATGTCAGGGTCATTCATGAAATTTAATGACATTTGGCGCGAACGAAAACATAATATATGATACCCTAATTTCTTCATGATTATTTCATTTGTACACTTTCACAAAATAAAATGTCACCAAAATCGACTAATTTCATTCAATACAAACATGAAATTCAATAATTATGAAAAAACTACGACGATCTTCTCTCTCCATGGCGTCAAAACTCTGGCATTATCCATTGGGCAACCTTTGGAAAATGCAGCATAATAGTGAAAAAATAATAATTCAAATCTGTATAGTAGTTTATGAGCCTATTTAACGCAAAGAAACAGGTTACCCCTGTTTATAAAATTGGTAAGTACCGAAAGAAAGACCGTCCATTATCATAGAAAAGGAATAAGAGATTTTATAAACTCTTTTGTATTATTGATAAATTTTAGTAAACATAACAATGTGAACCTCAAGAGAGGTTACGTTGTATTTCTAAAATGAAGCCACAAAGTTTTTATTTGTTTACAAGTAAGTAAGGTTTTGTTTTATTTTATATTTATATATTAATAGAGCCTTTGATCACTATGCGTAAAGGGTTGACGGGGCAAACACACGTCAATGGAACGCTCACTTCAATTCCAATATGACAAGACCCATTTTACTTTGCATGATTAAAGGATAGCACAGAATTGAGTATGATTTTCACAGAATGAAATAAAAATCTTTAAATGTGAAAATTGTATCTTAACGCCCATATCCCCGAAGAGATAGACAGAGGCACAAACAGGGCACCCACGACAAGCCAAAGACACTAAGTCCCACAATGTGATAAGTAGCAAGCCCACCACCAGCCGGGCAGATTTCCAATCCCGAGCAACATTTTTTTATTAGAAAATTGGAAAAACAAAATTTTCTTTTTGTTGTCCGAACCGGGAATCGAACCCGGGACCTAATGCTTTCAAGTCCAATACTTGGAATGTTCGACCACAGAGGCGAGAACTTATTGTAAAATATAAATATGTCTGTTAAAAGCTGTTAACAAAGTGCATTTGTATAATGCCTATTATTGTTGCTTATGTAAAGTACTGAACTTTAGAAGTGTAAGACACTAACCATTCCTTAAACAAACCTTGCACTATTCTAGCTTCCACTGCCATAAATGCTTTTCTTTTATACGAAACAACAATACAAGTGGTACAATTTTTTTACGTGGTGTTGGAAGGCAAACAAGCAGATGGATTTCCTGATAGTAAGAACTTCACCCGGCCGAAACCAAAGGTGGTAATGATGTTTTGTCAACCTGAGGCTGGAATGTGAGGCCTGGATTACTGGCCACCTTGTCTCCGAACCGGAACACTGCGAGCTTTTTTATTTCAGTATAAAAATGTTGTTCTGTACAAGTTGTAATTACACACTTTTCAGTTTTACCGTGTAACTTTCCATGCAGTAATATTCAGGCACAGTAAAACTGCTAAAAACGATATCAATTTCATTGCTATAAATTCAATGAAACTGCTAAAACCGATATCAATTTTGATGCTACGTCATTTACGACGTAACTAATAATATAAATTCAATGAAACTGCTAAAACCGGTATCAATTTTGTTGCTACGTCATTTACGACGTAACTAATAATATAAATTCAATGAAACTGCTAAAACTGATAACAATTTTGTTGCTTCGTCATTTATGTAACTAATAATATTAACTTAAAGAAACTGCTAAAACCGATATCAATTTTGTTGCTACGTTATTTATGTAACTAATAATATAAATTCAATGAAACTGCTAAAACTGATATCAATTTTGTTGCTACGTCATTTATGTAACTCATAATTTAAATTCAATGAAACTGCCAAAACCGACGTCAATTTTTTTGCTGCGTCATTTAAGGTAAATGATAAAATAAATGCAGTGAAACTGCTAAAACCGATTTTATATTCATTAGTATGTTGACTAAGTACACACTTAGGCCGGGATGTTAAGCCTCGAGTAAAAGAAAATTTACGCTTATCCTTATCCCCGCTTATCCGCCGAACGGGGACACGTTAACGGCACGTGCTGACATTACGGCGGCAGGAATATAGGTAAGGCAGTGGTACCAATCCGGGCGAGTCGCTGCGAAACTGTACCACCTAGTAATAGTAGTAGTAGTAGTTTGAGAATATTTGTGAAATTATAAAAATAACCTAAAACGAACAGAGAATAAATTGTTTCATGCGGAAAAAGTTGTTATTCAAAACAAATACCATTCACTCAAAGCTTACAATTCCAAAATACATCAGCTACATACCTTTATAGTTTATTTTACAAACACGATATGTTTTTGTATGCGTATGCAAAAACAAAAATTTGAAATTCAATATTGGTCGTGTCGGACGCCATCTGGCGATTCACGCTTGCCGCCAAAATAAACCAGCACTGGGCGGACTCAAATTTATTTGTAAATAACTATTGGCATAATCGATTGACGCGGTATAATGTAACACGAGATTTTTCGTTTCTCTCGCATTTAACGCCCAATATTAATAACCTATCTGCAGATAGAAATAGGCCTTCTAAAGTTTTGTGACTAATATATTTTTATAAATAAAGTTTTGTAGCTAAATAACAGTAGTTCCCTAGTAGCTAACTTTTTTATGGAATTGGAAGGCAAACAAGCAGACGGATTTCCTGATGGTAAGACATTTACGCTATCTAGAGACACCAAAGGTGGTAATGGTGCGTTGCCAACTTGAGGCTGGGATGTTAGGCCTCGAGCAAAAGTAAGTTTTACCGGTTACCTTACCCTCCGAACCGAAACACGTCAACGGCAAGACGACGTGGCGGCAGGAATAGGTAAGGCGGTGGTATCAATACGGGCGAGTTGTTGCGAAATCCTACCACCTAGTAGGATATCACGGTGTTAGTGACGGTAAGCCTTTACTCGCCTTTTACCTTTCTTTCTGGCGGGAAAGTTGTCCTAACTTTTATTTTAGATAAGTTATTAATATTGAATGTAAGTCATTAAAAATATATTATTTGTTACTTTATATACTTATACTTATTCTAATTTATATACTTATACCTCTGTGAACGATGTTTAAGTTAAATTAAGTTGCAAACAGGAATAAAGGTTGCCTCGATATAGGCTTGCCTAGTGAGGCCATCAACAGATATTTATTGTAACTGTTAATAATGTAATCTGTAAAATAAAGATATTTTTCATTTTCATTTTCATTTTATTTATGATTTATACTTGCGGTATTCAAATACTTATTCATAATTATTATAACTGTTAATAATGTAATCTTTAAAATAAAGATATTTTTCATTTTCATTTTACTTATGATTTATACTTGAGGTATTCAAATACAAATTCATAATTATTCGTCCTTTAATGTGTGGTGATGGTTTTGGCTTCAAAGTGTAAAAAACAAATTTGCATTCGCATTTTTACCTGATATTATAGTATATATAATATACTAGCTGACCCCGCAGACGTCATTCTGATATTTTTTTAATGTAATTTTAGTAAAAAATTGGGATGAGTCACAGTGATAAGTGATAAGATTTAGAGGTATGAAAAACAGATGTTGGCCGATTCTCAGACCTACTCAATATGCTCACAAAATTTCAATAAAATTTTGTCGATCGAGCCGTATCGGAGGAGTTCATTCACGCATACCGTGACACGAGAATTTTATATGTAAGAAGATATTACATAGTAGGAACAAAATATGTTAATGGAATAGTGATATCGATATACAATTATATATGTCGTATATGATGATCACACACACGCGCCGAACAGGAACCACGGGACTAGTAGGCCGAGAGCTCACAACTTGAAGGTAGTTAGTGAATAATTCAGAAATATCAAAATAAAGCCGTAACACCTGATCTAGTCGTACAACCACATCGTAAACCTCATAATAATAAACAATAGAGTAGCTACGTAATTACTCACCACACTGTTTACAAACCATCGACCATACATCCCAATAGACGCCTATTCTTTATAATTTTGCTTCGAAACAATTCTGGCAAATAGCTGAGGTGCGGGGAAGCGAGGAACTGCTTTCTTATTGGCCCTTGCAATGACAACACGTCATATTCATAAACAGATATGTAAGATTAGGGATGAGACATATTTAATACGAACAATATATTTTATCGATATGCCTTTTATTTTATGAAGTACGACATTGTAACGGATTATATCGCATTTTGTTATTGCACGTCACATCGCACCTATGCAACTCAACGTCTCAAGGTTACACATTTTTGCGGTTGAGAGTAATATTCGTACTTGAGAATATTAGGTCCTTACATCTGTAATTGGCGTTTTGTAGGGAAGGAACATAAGTCGAATATTTTTAATGTAATATATTTATTTAATCAAAGTATGAACCATTGCTTCCTATGCACATTTACCATCTCATAGGTAATTCATTGATTCCTCTACTAAAAAACGGGACGGATTCGAACGGGAATCAATAAAATCTTTGGACGTGGTTTGGACTGCCATATCGAAATTGAATTTTTTGAAAAAAATAATAATCTGTTGAAGTTAGGTTCAGCTGCATGTTTCTTAAATTCCAATTATTGCTCTTCTAATTTAGAAGCCGTCTGTTGTGCAGTATATAGTTTAGCATTGTCGTGAAGCAGCAGTGGCGTATGTTGAGATGTAATTTCAAAATTGTATGTTGTAAGTTAAATGTTGAGATGTAATTCACTGTATTTGGAATTTGGAATTCGAAAATCAATTCTCTCGTCTGGTTTCCTTAAATCAAATTAGAATTTTTTATTTTATGTTCTTGTGGATAATTGATATAAAAGACATACATATCAAATTGAATTGTTTTTATTCATTCGAGTAATTCCCACCTGAACTACAGAATATCGTTGAAATACTGTAAACAACTTAGTTATAAAATTGTCCCAGATTTTTGAAAGTTTTATGACATACTGACCCCAACAGGCTATATCGGAATCAGTCTTGAATTTATATCACCCATATAACCACCTAATGCACTTAAAAGAGTTCAATAAAATCGGCTCAACTATTTTTGAGCTTCTCTACCGAAGAAGTTCTGTTTTCCGTCGTGTTGATCTTCGTCCATTAACTAAAATAGACCACCTGCCCCTCTGCCAGGCACCTTGTAAGAGGCGAGCACAGGAAAAACAGGTAATTGTCAATAAGATCATTGGTGAAACAGTGGCGTGCAGCAACTTCCCTGGTTAGTTATCCACCGCCTTACCCATTCCTGCCGCTATAATGACCGTGTCACATTCCGATTCGGAGGATAGGGAAGCTAGTAGATTTGCACAATAGGCTTTACATTCCGACCATAGGACAACGCACCTGTAACATCAATGGTGTATATAGGCCATGGTGTCTGTTGCCATTAAAAGAGCCGTGTGCTTGTTCGCTGATTTCTCACATGAAAAAGAGTAACTATCCAGAGGCCAACTCAAAAGTACACAGAGTAAGAAGTTTTTTATTGTTTCTGTCAGTGCTTAAATTTATCGATAAAATACAAAAATACCTATATACAACACCGGTATAAAACCGGTATCCTATTAGGGGATAAGCAAATAAAAATATCGATAAAATAGATTTGCACATTAGTCCATCACTAGCTGTATTCAAACGAAAGTGATAGCTTGAAAATCACATGTGTAAGAAAGGGATGTAAACACGCATCTAACAATGACTGACCAGTATATGATGAACTCCGATAAATATCAAATAATTCAAAATGTAATTATGAATGTTATTATTTTTAATAAACTTACGAAAAGTTGTACTATCTTTTCGGTAATTTGAAGTGCGGCTGTCTTTACCGTACCTACCATTTAATTGAACAAACAGTCATTTTATATTTATTTTTTTTATTTTTTTTACAATAACGCTACAATGTTTACAGGTCACAAACCTGGTCGATACTGTTCATATCTTTTTAAGTAATAAGCTACATTAGAACAATTACACTTATGTATTGACTGAACCATGTTGCCTTATATGCGACGTCTATTGGGATGTATGGTCGATGGTACAAACATAACAATCACGCACAAACAACTATAGCGTACACCCATTTGTTACTAAACAAACCATCAAACATTGGAGTAAGCCTACTACTATGACAACACTACGTAAACACGTCACTGTGTTCGTGCTTACGCAAACGCTAAACCCTCGAAGGGGAAAAGGGGGCTCCACCACGCCCATCTTGACGTGAGTGCCGACCGAATAATGCACTCCTCGGACGACCCACATCCTGGGCCCCAAGATCCCAATTAAATTAACAATTACGACCTAGAAGTGTCTCTTTGTCAACCTATGACATGGAGAGACTATTACCAGGGGCGACCTCCGTACTAGACAGTGGTCCAAACACTGAGAGACGTGCACAAAGCATGTCTGCCGCAATATGGCGGTGCTAGGGTTTATATACACGTGGCCGCAGTAAACGGACCAATAATAAACGAGTTACTTGCTAATGCGCCACCTGTTGTGCTAATGAGACAACGTTATCCATGACTTCCCGACAAACGGCCCAATAAGAAACAAGTTACTTGCTAATGCGCCACCTGTTGTGCTAACAAAGCAACTTTATTCATAACTTTACTTAAACTTTATTCAAAGCTCCTAAATCCAGACGATTACTCTATATTAGTAAGTAAATATTATTTTTTCACATTTTGAACTTATTGAAACGGAAAACTGGTAAAGTTCGGTCGATAATAAGAACGCAACCGTGGAATCCCGCCCCAGTGAGATTTATTTTACTTGTACAGTGTGTTTATTGGGAAAAGTTTTTGAAGTAAAAATTCTTTAGCGGCGTTGCGCACTTTTTTTGGAATGGGTATAAACTTCTAAACTCGCATCACGACACATGACCTGATTCGTAAGACGGCGCAGGGCGCTTGTGCGAATATGACGGCGCACGGCGCTTGCGCGAATGTTCGTGTTGTCATGTTTGTGTACGATAGCGCAATATATGAATATTGTATTCTACCACATAAATGATGGTACTTTCATACTAATAATTAAAGCAATTCGTGCGAAATTATTCTCTAGCCATTCCAAAATATCAATAATGCACAACGTTAATATTCAAGTTTTCACTTCTGCCGGCACTCCCGGAGTGCAACCCGTCGTTTTTTTTCACCGACTAATGTATTTTTAATCAACTCAGAAAAGGACTTCCAGGAGGCTATATGTTCGAATCTTATATTTGTTTTTATGTATGTTAATCTATCTAACAAACGGTATTCGTACACGATGTCTTCCATTTTTATGGGTTAGCTGGTAGAAATGTCTGCAGTTAGAGATGAGCTCGCGTTTTGAACACGTTTACTTCTCTTGTATTTTGTATAATTTTGTTTTTGTGTGCAATAAAGTATTTAACAAAAAAATAAAAAGAACTTACTTCCGACGTGGTCCCATTGCTACTTTGTGATGTGACCCATCCCAACTTTTTTATGATGGAATCATTATGTATGTTGAACAGCGCTTTAAATTTACTCAAAATAATTAAAATGAGCTTGAATCATATTACACTTTCTTTGACAACTATGGTAAGCAAAGCAAAGCGGATTTCCCTATAATAAAAAATACAGGTCGCTTAAAAAAGTTTCTAAAGATGTTAATATGCCGATCTGACCCTGAAGTTAAATGATGAGCTTTGCCAATGACCCTATTAAATTAAACTTCTTCTGATATCTATTTAAGTATTTCTATGTATTAGAATCGTTGACTAACACCCATAACACAAGCATATAATTTGCTTACTTTGGGGTTAGATTCAATTTGTCTGGCTTGTCCAGGGATTTTTATATATTATTACTTATTAAACCAAGATACAACACTAGCTAGCGCTGATATTAAAACATCGGGAAAAAGTAAGCGGTGGTGCTATTCGAGCGAGTCCTCACAAAATTACCACCGAGTCTTGATCACAGTGTTGGCCCAATAGACAATAACGCATGCCTAATGCTTATTGTATTCTGTTTATTTTAACAAACGAGTACTAAATAATATGTTTCTCGCACATTTCCTATATTGACAAAGTAAGATGGGTCATTGTCGGCTTAGAGCCAATTTCTTTGTTACCGTTTTGAAATTGTAAAGGCCCGTTCATATTGAATACTTTTAAAATTTACTTTAGAGAAAATTAAATTGTTATGTTATGATTTCAATTTTCATTCTTAGTATATTCGTAACAAAATTTTGTTCGCGTTATTTGATATTTTCATAAATAACAATAATAACGCTTGTCTGTTACTAGTAAGAGTAGATATAATAGTAAGCTTTATATTGAGGGAACACTAGCATACCTGTCAGTTTAACAAATATATTTATATACTTAACTAGCTGCTACCCGTAGCTTCGCCCGCTTAGTCTATTTATTAAATATTTAACTCTCCAATGCTACCTGCTTTTTAGATAATATTTATTTAAATATTATCTAAAAAGTATTACACGATGATGTTCTGGAAATAATACATTTAGAAAGTAGTGCACTGAGCACAACCGTTCCATAAGTAGTTAGGGAGTCAACAACGCACGTACCACGCGTCTGTCTATCGTAGTGATTATATTCTATTTGATAGTGTTATTTTAAAACTGCGATACCTCCTAAGATATTTATGAAATGATATATATGAAAAAAGTAGCCTATTGTCTTTAGTTTATCATAAAGTATCTAAATACAAAGTTTCACTGTTACAGCTTTAAAAATGTTTCATCGAAATTTCATCAAAATCGGTTCACTGGTTTAGGCGTGAAAGCGTGACAGACAGTCAGTTACTTTCGCATTTATAATATTATATAATATGTAATATGATAACATGTAATATGTAATATCAAAGACAATATACTAA
>NJDC01006236.1:10004-28624 GCA_002245475.1 Calephelis virginiensis
TATGGAGAGTCTTAGCTATATAGCGGTCTTAGTGTGTACGTATGGACAGTCTTATCTATTTAGTGGTCTTAGTGTATATGTATGAAGAGTCTTAGCTATTTAGTGGCCTTAGTGTATATGTATGGAGAGTCTTAGCTATTTAGTGGTCTTAGTGTGTATATATGGAGAGTCTTAGCTATTTAGTGGTCTTAGTGTAAATGTATGGAGAGTCTTAGCTATTTAGTGGTCTTAGTGTAAATGTATGGAGAGTCTTAGCTATATAGCGGTCTTAGTGTGTACGTATGGACAGTCTTATCTATTTAGTGGTCTTAGTGTATATGTATGAAGAGTCTTACCTATTTAGTGTTTTAGTGTGTACGTATAGACAGTCTTTTCTATTTAGTGGCCTTAGTGTATATGTATGGAGAGTCTTAGCTATTTAGTGGTCATAGTGTGTATTTAGGGACAGTCGTAGCTATTTAGTGGTCTTAGGTTATATGCATAGGGTTAGCTTACAAGCTGATTGCCTTAATAGCGTAAATGTGTAACGGCTGGGGTTTGAATTTCGACAGGGCAGGGAAACATATTTTTATTTTGATAATATCTCAACTGGGAGGTTCAAAGGGAGAGCCAAAGAACTTTAATACTAAGCTGATTTTACGAGTAAGTTTAGTATAATTTTAGTTTTGACGTTTACATCACTCTTCATCAGGAGACTTAAGACACTATGCTAAGCCATTTCCCATAAACAAAAAATTAACAACCGCGGGCCACAACTAGTTCTTTATAATATAACCGCATTTAAGAGGAACTTTTAAGAGGCACCGACTTTAATACATTTCTCGTTAAATTTTAATGGCTTTTGCTTGTTAAATACACAATAAGTCAACATTACTGAAATGCATTGAACGTTTCGCTGAACAAAAAATTACAGAAAATATGAATTATTTACAGAGTCATTACGAGCAGTTTTCCACTGGAGCCGTAGTAATGATTTAAATAGCTTCATTAAATATTGTAATAAGCACAGGGTTCTTCTGATGGTGAGAGATAATCGTGGCCTAGACAGGTGCCAGGTGCGTCGCTTTTTTTTATGACATTTGAAGGCAAACAAGCAAACGGATTTTCTGATGGTAAGTAATTAACACCGCCTAGAGACACCTAAGATAGTAATGGTGCGTTGCCAAACTGTGGTCGGGATGTTAGAATTATAAAAATAGGTTTTCGGGCTACCTTATCTTCTGGACCGGAACAGTGACGTTCCGTTCCGCTGACGTTATAGCGGCAGGAATAAGTAAGGCGGTGGTAAAATCCGGGCGAGATGTCATGGTGTTAGTGACGGTAAGCCTATGCTCGTCTTTTACGAGCCGCCTGGCAGGAAGGCAGATGGTCTATTCTGCAAAGGAGCCCGGACCAACACGGGGAAGTACTACTCTCTGAGCCGGAACATGACAGTCTTTATGACGGCAATAATAGGTAAGGTAATGGATTCTTACCCAACGTGTCTGCACAACACTCTACTACCGTTGGTGTTGTTAGTGATGGCCTACGTTCTAACCAAAATGTGCCTCTTATGGCTGCCAGATAAGAGGATGATATTTTTTACTAAGCGGACAAATATAAAGTTATTTATTTAAATAATGTTGATGTTCTTAACATTAAATGTAAGTAGAGCAAAACTGCAAAAAGCAACTGCAATTTTATTACTATTTATAAACAACACTAATTACTAATAAGACCTAGCTGTCCCGGTGAACTTCGTTCCACTTGTTTTGTTTGTATGGGAAACCTTAAAATGTTTTTTAATCCTAGTTTCCTCACTGTTTTTCTTTTTTCTTATCTTTTAAACCCTCCCTGGAGTAAGACGAATAATTTAAAATCAAATAAGTCAAATCGAATCAGCTGTTCTCGAGTTTTACCATACTAACGAATAGCAATTGATTTTTATATATAAGAAGATAAGATAATACTTTTTACACCATTTGTCGGTTCTTCATCAAATTTGGACGGGACTACCTCTGAAGCATGATTTTGAACTTCCTTTAAAAAAACCGCCAAACTCGATTCTCTATTGGCGGAGTAATCGCGTAATAAATATGCAAAAAAATATACTGACGAATTAATTACTTCTCCGTTTTTAGACAAAAAATAAAGCTTTTTTAGAAACGGAAGATACTGAAATAATCCCGTTTTTAGAAATGGGTAAAAATTTATTTTTGAAGGATACATATATAAATATTTAAGGGAAAGTAGTACACAAGTTTTTTTAATGTCAGTGGTGTATGACAGCAGAGTTTAGTGGAGGGAAAATAAACATTAATATGTTAATTTGGCCAATTATATTTTACGCACCCTAATATGATAGAATATGATGGTAGAATAACAAACTTTGCATCTCATAAGTCAGGTAAATAAAATATTTCTTAGTTTATTTTCTTTTAACATTACTTATTAGTATAGTCTCGTTGGGCGGTAGGTTAATTGGTACTCACCGAACACCTCCAATCATCAGCAATGCTAGGAAGAGAAGCAAGTGGATATCTTGAGAGGTATAGTTACCCGTTAACTTTAGACTCTCACTATGTAAATGATGTGCTCCCAACTGACCCTGGATTGTGTAACTTCCAACAAAAAAATGTCCCGCCAACTGCTATGCAAACCAGCATCATCAGGAAAAATGAAAACGAATTAAGGTAAAACGATTTTACCAATTTAGACGTTGAAGAACTGTCTCTTAGTATTACTTATTTAGTAATCATTAGTGGAAAACAGGGCTTTCACAAAATGTATTTAAGCAAATATCAGTACTATTTGTTACTAGATAATGTTTATTTATATAAACATCAAAGGACAGTTACTTTTGTAAAAAAGTAACTGTCCTTCGATGTTTATAATATAAAAGTATTGAACGAGCAAAACGATAAAATTTTCCGTTTACACACGGTGCCCTACAGGTTAAATTTTAAAAATCCTTACTGTCTTATTTAAGTTCTTTGGAGAGTTCAGTAGGTCACGAATTCTAAAAGGATTAAATAAGAATTTAGGAGAGCGCATCAAGAAATGAAACATTTAGAGCCGGCCGTGTTCTTGGCTGCTTTACATTTCCAAATGTTTTACACAACAGTAATGTGGACATGACTCTTATTTTTTGGCCTGAGACAACGTACACGTACAAGGTTTTCTGCAAGAACCGTAGCATATAGACATCACAAATGTTAGTGGTGCGTCGCTGTCTGTTTAGGCCTGATGTACAAATCTACCCGCTAACGCTTACTCATCCTTCAGACTGGAAGCAATATTTGTGGCGACAGGAATCGGTAAGTCAGTGGATTCTTACCCTGTCAAGATGAGAGCTGCCTGGCTGGGAGGCAGATGGTCTATTGGACCCGGACGATCAACCAACACGGCGAAACTCTACTGTCTATTCGTATACATTTTTTTGACAAATTACACAAATTTAATTAAAAGTAAATTATATGCTTGTGTTCTAGATGTTAATTAAAGATAAATACTAGAATATATACCTATAATGAACACATTCAGCTTGTTTTAATAAACACACTTACCACCTCGAACCCAAGCCTCGCAATTGTTAGGTGGCGTGAGGCGTGTACGCTAACTATTCGACCGACGCAGCTGTCAAAATTATTTTTTTTAAATCTTGATTTTAGTCATGTCGTTGTTGAGTGCTTGGAGTATTTATATTTTATATTTTGTCGATGAGGATTAAGTTTGAATTTTAGTTCAGGCAGGCATTTGTTTGATGAGTAATAATGTCTTATTTAGTTTTGTTATTTGAATGGTTTTCCGAATGTAACATGAGGTTCTATGAATTGGTATTATTAAACTTTCAAACACAAGCATATGATTTGCGTTCACTGTGATTAGATCAATGACAACATTATATATTTTAAACAAGTCAAAATTTCCAATGCATAAACTTAATGGTAAACGTAAATGGTACCATTTTTTACAAACTGAGAGTTAACAAATTCCTGGCACAGGGTTTTGTTATGCCATGGCCATGTCCATGCTAATCTGTCGGTATAGCGTAAGTGCAGCGTCCGACAAATATTTTATATCGGGCGTTACTCGACATTCGACCGGCATTCTATCCACCTAACGACCACTTCTATTATATATTGCCTTCTGCTATTTCTTGAAAGTATTTCGCATAAAATAAACTCAGGAATAATACGGAAAATATTCCAATAACATAATTATTTTGAAGGACCTTAGAAGTTATGTCAGGCGGCAGTTTTATTGTGTAAAACATTTTTTTATTAAACTCAAACATTACATGTTGTTGCTGAGTTTAACATTTTGATCGACTAGCAAGTCTGGATGTTTTATAATACCATACATTTGGTACCGAATTTATTTATTTGAATTTTCATATTCATTATCATCATCATCATTAGCCGGAGGACGTCCACTGCTGGACATAGGCCTCCCCCAAAGAGCACCACAAGTCACGGTCACCAGCCGCTTGTATCCAGCGACTCCCCGCGACTTTAACCAGATCATCAGTCCATCGGATGGGAGGTCGTCCAACACAACGTCCTCAGGTGCGGGGCAACCACTCGAGAACCTTTCTTCCCAGCGGTTGTCGATTTTGCGAGCAATGTGGCCTCTCCATTGTCTCTTCAGCTTGCTGAATTTCTGAACTATGTCGGTTACTCTCGTTCTCTTGCGGATCATTGAACTACGGATCATATCTCGCAGAGAAACACCGAGCATAGCTCTTTCCATAGCACGTTGAGCGACTCTGAGCTTATTTAAGAGGCCCACAAATTTAACGGCCAAGTCTCAGTTCCATAAGTCTAGACTTTCGACTTTAGGCTCTACGGTAATTTGGACAAGATAACCTTTAATTTCCCTTACGCTGCCCATCCGAGTTGGATTCAGATTTTTTTATATTAGTTATTTAAATGACAAACTGATATTAGTGGTTTTGGAAGGCGCTGAATCATAAAAAGTGTTCTGACTACATCTCGTTCAAACCAATTTTCATTGAAAGTCTTCAATGAAAACTGCAGGAAATACGTTTTAAAATGATTCAATCTCTTAATTTAAATGAAAGAAGGTGGTGAGCACATTTGAACTTTATGGATGTGTTTATTTTGCACTTAAAAATGTTTTAAAGACTATTACTATCCCTGCTACTTTGATTAAAAAAACGTTTCAGTTCAATTAAATAACATTTCAAGTTTTTGTATCACTACTAAAACTACTTTTAATAAAACAATCACCGTTTTTCGACAAAGAACGTAAAAATATCACGAAAACTGCTTCTTTATTGGATTACTAGCAGTTTCACGCAGCTTCACCTGCGTAACTTGTTTCTACTGCACCGATTTTAATAAAACAAAGCCCAGGTCACTCAGGGATAATGTAGCATTCTAAAAGTGAAAGAATTTTTGAAATCGGTCCAGTAGTTTCGGAGCCTATTTATTTCAAACAAACAAACAAAAATCAAACTTTTATAACATTAGTACAGATTTTACTGGAACACTAGACGGTTGTGTATACAAGCTAAGGTTACCCTCACCTGGCCAGCCTTTTCCGTCCATAACTGTTTCAAACTGTTACTCGATAAGTCAGGTATTCAAATGGTGCCCGCCCGGTCTAATAAGATATTCTCAAATCCATATAATTATTACTGTAAAAAAGTGCCTGAACTATTATAAAACGAGTAGCAAATGACATTAAGTCCCATAATGTGATAGGTGGCAATCCTATCGCCAACCGGACACATATGCAATCCCGGGTAGTACTATTTTTATTAGAAAGTTGACAACACACTTTTTCTTTGTTGTGACACCCGGGGATGGAACCCGGAATTTCTTGCAAATTCTCCTAAAAAAATATTATTTTTACTTACTTTCCTTTATTTTTTTCTTTATCTGCATATAATTAAGTTTAAAATACGCTAGCTAATTAAAATAGAGTAAAATACTGCCAGTCTAAATTCCAGTTAGCCGATATGAATCACGAGTACGCTAAGGAGCTATTACAGCACTGGCGAGAGCCAGCTCCAATAATTTCTAATGCTTGACTCGAGCTGCTCTACAGCTCGGGATTACGCAAATGATCTGCAGGACGTCGGCAGTGAGCCGGATTCACTTAATCATTTTCATTTCATCCCTCCTAAGCCTTACTGTAGGTAGCTTAAGCCAGACTAAGACGGTCCATGAGATATATCTCAAATACTTTAATATCGAAACTTTATTTGATATAAAGGTCTCAGGCTTATGTAAATCTCTAGTCGTCTTGTGGGAATTCAGTTTAAAATTATTATTAAACTCTCATTATCTTTTAATTTTCAATCAGGTTTTCAAAAGCTTCTCAAGTGTTCGAAAACATGTTTCTTATACTTCATAATTTTCTTGGATTAATAAATTTTCATGGTTCTAGAATCATCAGTAGAATCAGAATTTTAAAATTTCGCTTGGGTCTCTAAGCATCGACTTAAGATTTTTTTAAATTTGACCCTATGGGGTAAAATTGGGGACAAAAGGTTGCAAGTTTAAAATTTTGATTGAGTAGCAAGTCATTGTCTGGATGTTCCATAACACCATACATTTGGTACCGAATTTATTTATTTGAATTTTCATATTCATTATCATTATCATCATCAGCTGGAGGACGTCCACTGCTGGACATATTCCTCCCCCAAAGAGCGCCACAAGTCACGGTCACCAGCCGCTTGTACCCAGCGACTCCCCACGACTCTGACCAGATCATCAGTCCACCGGGTGGGAGGTAGTCCAACACTACGTCCTCCGGTGCGGGGCTGCCACTCGATAACCTTTCTTAATATGAAGTTGGTTTAATATAAAGATATATTTGTTTACTATTTTGGATCTCAATGATTTTTCAGAAACATACTTTAATAACAATGCTTTACTCTAAATGTAAAATCCTATTAATATTATAAATGCGAAAGTTTGTAAGTATGATTATATGGATGTTTGTTACTCTTTCGCGCTCGAATGGCTGAACGAATTTGTCTGAAATTTGGAAGACAGATAGATTGTGACCTGGATTAACATATAGGCTATTTTTAATCCCGATCGCACTTCTGTACGCATTTCTGTGAAAACGCGGGCGAAGCCGCAGGTAGCAGCTAGTGCTCAATAATTAAAGTATGAGAGCTAAACTCTCTATCTACGCTAACGGGTAGTAATGTTACTACTTGACAAAAACATATAAACATTCAAATGTAAACATACTTTATGTAAAATTATATAAAAATACTAGCTGCCTGTTCCGGCTTCGCTCGGATGGTAATTTTTTTGTTCATAAATTGAGATGTAAGCTATCCTATCTTACAAGTTAGATCTAACTGCATTGAATCAAATTTGCAAATTGTGTGCAAATTTGATACAAATCGGTTAAGTAGTTTAGGAGTCCATCGCGAACAAACAACGTGACACGTAATTTATAATATTAAGATAATAATAGATAACACTAACACGTAGGTTTCTAAGTTTGAGTGTTATATTTTATTGATTGATTATTACCAATTGTTAACACCAACATCTTCATGAAACTAATAAGCTAGAAGGACAGATTTCGATGCCGATTTTTGTTTAAAAGCTGACGTGATCTAGTTCAATGATCCTCGGGCTGAGCACTCTGCTCGCCTACTAGCCCGGTCATGTTGTTAAAGTCTATAGAAGTACACAACAGTAACATTTCGAAAAAAAAATAAATTCAATGATCAATTCTTAGCTACATCAAGGACAGATTATATCAGGGTTATGAGCACGATTTCGAGGTGTTGGCACTTATTTTTAAGGAGGATATCCTGATGGTAAGAAATTCACACGCTGCCTAGAGAGTAGAGACACCAATGGTGGTAATGGTGCGTTGCTAACCTGAGGCCGGGATGTTGGGCCTCGAGCAAAAGTAAGTTTACCGGCTACCTTACCCTCCGAACCGGAACACGTCAACGGCAAGCATTGATGTTATGGCGGCAAGAATAAGTAAGGCGGTGGTATCAATCCGGGCGAGTCGCTGCGAAATTCTACCAGCCTATCGGGAAATATAAATATCTATGCATTACAAAATAGTACAAAAAATCCAAATCGGCCCATTCGTTTAAAAGTTATGATGCCACAAATAGACACAACATAGACACGTCAAACTTATACACCCATTTTCGAAAACGTTGATATTTGTAACTTTTCTGACGTTTACTGGGAAAGAACTCCAAAGTTTTACTGCGAAGAAAAATAACAAATGGTTGTATTTTCTTAGCTTGGAGACAATTTTTAATAAGTGTAAATCGGCCTTTGATTGACGTCAACCCGATGTATAAGTTTGTAGGTTTTGTCTGTCTTTTTGTTCCTTTAAGTTTCCAATTACTTGGCCAAATAAGATTTTACTTCAAAAATAAAAAAGTCGAGATTCCGCGATGACAATCACTTAATAAGATTTCTTTCTAAATACGCCTTTTACGACGGACCCAGCATTTAATTTTACTGTCAATCTCGCGTAATGTAATAAAACCTTGAAGGACTCACATTACCAGACAGAAAGCTTCAACCAAAGCTAAAAATACACTGTGGAAAGTATTGTTATTGAACAAAGTTATACACTCCTGCCGCAATATCGCCAGTCCTCGTTCGGGCAAAAGATAACAACAGAACAGTTACATCCATAGTTGTAAACGACGGTTGCCTTTCAAATCAGGAGAGGCGATCCAGAAACAAGATGGACGCATATTTTTCATGCTAATGGAATTTCATGTACATGTTAAGTAAAATTAGTGAATTTTATTAGTGTTACATATAATACAAGTGAAACATTGTTTATTCAAAAAAAAATAATAGTGCATCGTGTATATTTTCTAATAATCCAGATATGACCTACTTTGACAACTTGTGACTATCTGGAACTGTTAAAGCCCGACTTTATTAAATCAATTACTCGATTTTATTATTTAAAAAAAGTTTTGACGCTTAACTAATGGTAGGTGTTAATGCTCTACTAAACTACGAGACTACTAGTAAGGCGGTGGATCCTAATCCTGCCAGCATTTCAAAGAACTATCGGAACGCTACTTTGAAAAAACGGCTGCCCACCCGAATCCGGTGTAAGCACCGGCCGCGAACGCGCCCCCAAATCATAGAAGACCCCGCCCCTTGTTACCGGATCCTCCGAACCCAATAACCGCGGCTAACTCAAGACTCCTTCCCAACCCGAACACCAACTCACAACACAATAACATCACACTACACCGTCGCCGCCGGTTTCGGCGACGAAGACCTCTCTTGCGCCCGGCGCCTAACGCCGAGCGACAAGCCGCCAATACTCCTCCATTAAGTCCACCCAGTAACCAGAACGCAGCACCAAGTCGAGGTACGGCTTCCCGGGAGATAGCCCTTGTTGCTGGCGTTGTAGGTAACAGTTCAATGCATTTATATAATGATGTCTCGGGCTGAGCACTCTGCTCGGCCCACAAAGTTGTAAAAATCGCGAGATTAGCAACAAATTAGTCAGTCAAAAAAAAACCTGCACAATGCTCTACCAGCAGTGGTGTTTTCGATAATGAGCTATATTTTAACGTGATCGCGCTTCTTACGAGGTGCCTGGCAGAGAAGAAGATGGTCTGCTAGATTAGGATTAAGGGAACCTGGATCAACACGAGGAAATTGGAAAAAGGTCTGAAACTGTAAGTGTTGTAATAAAACCGACTGTGTTTGATGTACATTTTTTTTATTATATTGCACACAAGCAGATGGATTTAATGACGGTAAGAAATTTAAGACGTCTAGAGACACCAAAGGTGGTAGTGGTGTGTCGCCAACCTGAGGCCGGGATGTGAGGCTTGGAGCAAAAGTAAGTTTGCCGGCTACCTTATCCTCTGAATCGGAACACGTCGATCGCGAGCAGCTAACATTATGGCGGCATGAATAGGTTTATGGCGGTAGTAGCAATCCGGGCAAGTCGCTTTCAAACTCTACCACCTAGTCAGATTTCAGAGTGCTGGTGACGGTAAGCCTATGCTCGCCTTTTACGAGCTGCCTGGCAGGAAGGTAGATGGTCTATTCCGACTTCGTACTTACTACTTCGTTAGCGTAAACCGGTTACGATTTTCATCTTCCATTATAGTACTTATGAAAAAAGCAGTCTATATTTTCTAGCATAAGCCTAACAACCTAGCCTCATCTGTAATATCTAGGGTGTCTACAGGCAACGATTGTCTCTTCCTATCAGAAGGAGGTACTTGTTCGTTGACCTCTATCACAATAAAAACTATATGTATCGAATTTGAGTAAAATTTGTCTAGCCGAAAAACGCAACAGATAGACAAACAGATATTCCCATTCATAATATTAAAATAAGTATGTAAGTAAGTATCTTCACGCCCATATCCCAGAAGATTATGTAGAGGCACAACCAGGGTAACCACGACTAGCCGACTAAGTCCCACAATGTGATAGGTGGCAAGCCAACCGGGCACATATCCAATCCCGGGCAACGTTATTTTTATTAGAAAATTGGAAAAACCAAATTTTCATTTCATACTACGTAATATACATTTCTTAATAAAATTAACTAATTTATAATAATTTTCATAATATTAGTATGGAGGAATACGAATGCCTGTTTTAACGAATTCTTCATTATCTTGTCGTTTTGTCATTTTCATTACCTAAGGCTTGTCAAAAAATTATAAAGGTTGATTTTTTTGTGGAACTATTATACACATTCACTAAACCTAGAGTTATTTTTGTTGATTACATTAGAATATATTGCAAAAGTTACTCGAGGTGGGTTGTTTTAACCCGTTAGTTAACGTTAAACATTTACGTCAAACGATAATTACGAAGAGTTTAATTAAGATCACGGCTAAAATGTTGCTACAGCTCTCAATGACATATGAGGGCATCAGCCTTAATTAAACTAAAGCAAAAACGAGTGTATTCTACGAAATTTCCTTTAAAACTAAGTGATAGTGCTCTGAAAGCTATTATAAGCGGATAGTCACTGGAATTATCCAGTTCCAGCCAGCTCGGTCCGGTTTAAAGTACTAATGTAAAAGTACTTAGTGACCTTTGCCAAATATACTTAAAATAAAAATGCTTTTTTTTTTTCGAGGAATAACTGATCAGCCATAACCATGTTGAACTTTTAATGAGAATACTATATGCGTATAGAAATTAAAGGTATGTACGTTGAGAACCTTTAGCCTTTATACTGGATCATGACAGTAATGAGCACTGACAATAAGATTTTTTTATGATATTGGAAGGCAAACAAGCAAACGGATTTCCTGATGGTAAGAAATTCACGAAACCTAAAGACACCAAAGGTGATAATGGTGTGTCGCCAACCTGAGGCCGGGATGTTAGGCGTCAAGCATAAGTAAATATACCGGCTACCTTATTCTTCGAATCGGAAAACGTCAACGGCAAGTGCTGACGTTATGACGGCAGGAATAGATAAGGCGGTGCGGTGGTACCAATCCAGGCGAGTCGCTATGAACCTCTACCACGTAGTTAGATGTCACAGTGTTAGTCACGGTAAGTCTATGTTAAGGCTGATGGTCTATTCTGCAAATGAGCCCTGATCAACAAGGGGAAACCTACACGACTTCCTACGACGTCCTAAAACACCAGGAATATCGAACAGTTAAAGTAAGTACCCGTCCAGGCAAATTATCCCTAGTCTATCTAACTGCATTACTGGATTATCTTCTTTGGGGCTAAGGGTGTTATTATGCCTTTTTCATTCTACCAGAGCGGGTACGCGGGACGATGAACGCTCTACCTGAAAGCGCTGAAAGCGTGTGGAGAAAATTCCAAAAATTACCAAAGAGCGGTTTTGTCGACAAATTCAACAAGCGGCAATCATGAAAATTCATGTAATATGCGATCTACCAACAAACAGATCATAAGGTTACTGAACCTATGTTTATAGAATCTCCTCAGACAGAAAGGTTGTCTCTCGCTTTGTTTGGCGATAAGACCGCCTTTTGTATACTTTTTGAAAATTGAACAATTATACAATTACAACATGTTGCAAGGATAATAACTGTGTTAGTCAGAGACTGTTTTGCAGTTATTAACGCCACCACCGGAAACCAAACGGAAGTATATACTGATATAAGTAATCTTGACAGTTGTGTACGTGTGTGTGTGTGTTGTGTGTGTGTGTGTGTGTGTGTGTGTGTGTGTGTGTGTGTGTGTGTGTCAGTCACACACACACACACAGTCAGTATCTCTCAATATCACAAACTCTATCATGTCTTCTTTTGTTTTTTAAATAAATTAAGATTAAAAGGTAAAAGTGAATGCTTGTTGTATGTATATTTTTTTTACAGACAGGACTTCCCATAGATTAAACAATTGAGTTGTAGGAAACCTCCTAGGTTTATAAGCCATTACTATAAACTATAATAATATGCTCTTGTTAATATTTAATTGTACCATTTTGTAGTAAGTTTAATTATGCACAATAAAGAGTTCATTAATTCATTCAAGGTTATGACGTTATCGCTACCAATTTAATTAATTAGTTTATATGAACACATTTACAAGTAGAGACGGTTCACTCTATTTGGACAGAGAAATTCTGGGTCCTACACTAGTCAAAAAAATACCTAAATATCTTTGGGAGGAATATAAAAAACTATCCCGAAATAGTCAGGTATGTCAGAAAATGCATGAAAGTAGGATAAATGTGGTCGAAACGAGAGTGCTATGGAAAATCTGTGGTGTAACGCTTGCTGACCGCATTCGTAACAGTGAGATCCGAGAAAGAGCGGGATTGAAAGAAAGTATTGGTGTTAAAATGCGAAAGGGCGTGCTCCGCTGGTTCGGTCATAAGGAAAGAATGACAGATGAAAGATTGATAAAGTAGATATACAATGCGGATGTGGATGGATGTAGGTACCCGAGGAGACCAATGTTGACATTCCACGATCAGATCACTCGGATATTATCCGAGGGTGGTGTCAAGAGTCTCCGAAACCGGCGTGTTTGTATGAAAAGGGTAATTAATGTTAAGGAAGCCAGACAGGTTTGTCAGGATCATGAGGTCCGGAACTCGATACTCTCTGCCTACCCCGTAAGGGACTTGGCGTGAAGATATGTATGTATGTATCCCGAAATAGGCAAAATAAATGTTACAGAAATAAATAGGTACTGCAACAAATTTATTAAACACCCAAAACTAAAAATACAAATGTTTTAGTTGTATTATGAACTGGGCAGGGCAGGGGCCCACGATGGGAAATAAACCCGAGCCTCGTGACGGTCATGCGTGGTAAAGAAATAACCCATTGGCCAATAATGCAGTGAAAAAACATAATAGTAAGAAAAGTATTTTAGAACAATTCAAACAGCTAAATGTTTTGGATAGCATCCAAAATGAATTTAAAGATATTCACCTCTGATATAAATATTACTATCATAACTGAATATGTATCACCAACACGTATGTGAAGATATATTGCTTTGGAGCTGTTTCAACACTTAATAATATTTATGGCTTGAATATTTATGAATTTGTCTAGGAATGGTAATATTTTATGTTTATGGACTTAGGAAAGTGAGACGACAAGTTCCAGATTTATTGAAGGCTTTGTGGCTTACATAACAATATGTAACTACATAACAATATGTAATTATCAAAGTTGTGGGAGATATTTGGTGACAATTAGTAGTATTTTCTACTAATTATCGTCGTTACCTTTGATGCCATCAACATGTATGAAAATTTATTTAGTTATGTATAACTCAATATCAGTCGTGGGATATTGATCTCGAAATTTAAAGAAAATTTCACTTATACACACCCTTGTTTCCTATTATAGATAATGCATATTTTCTTGACGCTACTGAAGAACTACTTAACAAATTAGAAAGACTTCAAAATCTTTGCATTATATTTATCTATAGTCTCAAAAAATTTGATCATTTCTCGAGTTACAGGGTACGTTAGGATGGCTTCCGTTACGCTTACGTAATTTTCATATACTCTGTCTTTTATATAAGATCCTTTTAATTCCTAGTTTCCCGAGTGATTTCTTTCAGTTCATACATTCCACTGAATCTCCATGTCGTCGTCATGTTAAAACCTTGTTACGTTTCTATATTAGCAATTCTGCTTTTTATTCTCAGTCATTCACGGTTCGTGTTTTTAAGCTGTGGAATGCTTTATTTCTCTGATAAAATTCGTGCCAGTGAAACATTACATTGAAGAAACCATTTCTCACAAACTTGTTTTTTTTAATTCTGTATATAATTATGTATACTTATTTATTTTTAGATTATCTACGTATGTGTTATGTGCATTTCGATGAAACTAAGTATTTTTTCAAGTATGTATTTCATAGTCAACAAAACGTGTATCTACACCTAGTCTACGTATATCTTTGTTACTTCTCCTTCACGTGTCAGCTGGTAGAAATCTCTGTTGCTGGAGATTAGCTCGCCCATTGTACTGTATTACTGTATTATCTTTATGATTAGTGATAACGTGTTGTGTTATTTTATTATTATGGTAATTAAATTATTTGTAGTCCTTTTTGCAGTTTTCTTGCGCTTAAAATATTTAATAGAGAAACCAAGTTCATGCGACAATAAAATAGAATGTTTGAATTAAAGGAGACCAATTCAATTGCAATCGCTGCAATCAATTTATGGTGGATTCGATAACGCTCTTGTTTGTACTCAATTAGTTTTGCATTTTGCGGGTACACGTACAGAATAGCAACATTCGGTTTCAGGTTAAATTGGACCGAGTTATGCCAAAATGTACCAACTGTACAATTACAAAGTTAGATTCGTAATTACACGTGGTTCTACTATCTTTACTAAATTATTATTATCAGTATATGTCTTGAAATGTTTTATTCAATTTATTGACCCAAAGTCATTCGTTATTTATTTAAATTATCAAGGGTTCACCACATGTTTTTGGAACATTATAGCAGAATTGTTTTAGACTTAGTCCTTATGTGTGGCTTGGTAAATAGACATCTTTTTGTGTCAAATGTAAATGTAGAATGGGTTGTTTTTGCTGAGTAGTAATATAGTACATTCTGATCAGTTTGGTATCAATAACTCATTTTTTGACAATATGTGGGTTGGTATATTTTGGCATAACTCAGTCTGTTTAATAACTAGGTCTTTTAACTGAATTTTAAAAATAGGAGTGGACTAGATAAATGTTCAAATCAACGAAAGTCGAGGAAAATACTCAACTTCTGTGTACTTAGACGACATAATGTTGAAATAGAAGACGGCTTTTGCAGTATTACTGCTCTTAAATTATTATGTTTAATAGCAAGCTAGTTGCTTTATAGTAAGAGACAATTGTCTAAAGGCAACATAAATTTTACTGGTCTATATATCATATGTCCAGAATTCGGGATGTCTTCAGTATAAACAATCATCTTTTAGCAGATCGGCTACTCCAGCTAAATACGAAACTGAAAATTACGTAAAATTAATAGGTTTACCTAGCTCTACTACTATTTGTTTTTAATCGACCGAGTTCATGTGTGTGTGTACGTGTGCATGCGCGTGTTTTTTTTTATGTTATAGGAAGGCAAACAAGCAGACGGATTTCCTGATGGTAAGAAATTCATGCCGCCTAGAGACACCAAAGGTGGTAATGGTGCGTTGCCAACCTGAGGCCAGGATGTTAGGCCTCGAGCAAAAGGAAGTTTACCGGCTACCTGATCCTCCGAACCGGAATACGTCATGACGTTATGGCGGCAGGAATAGGTAAGGCCGTGGTACCAATCCGGGCGAGTCGCTGCGAAACTCTACCACCTAGTGTGTGTGTAACTTCTGAACTGCGGATTTTTTTGTTTAAAAACTGACGAGATCGATATGGTTCTTAGTTACATTAGCTTATGTGCGTCAATCAACATAATTAGACACATGCAAATTAAGAGCTTGGCTTTACAAGTACGGAATCCGTACTCGTACCTAAACTCGTAACTCGTTTCGATAAATTATCGAACCCAGTTCCTTGAGTAGGTATCACAGCCGCCGCCACTGACTCCATTCTGTTCCTTGCAGCTCCGACCCAGTTACACTCCGCTAAAGCTTGGTAAACATATTCTCTGTTATCACAGGTGGAGCAGTTTAGGGTTTCAGCAAATTTTATTATGTAACCGAAAGCATTTATTGGAATGCCAGTGGGTAATGGAGTCGTCACATCCTGATGTCGTTTGTTGACGTCTGTTTGTGTACAATGAGGAATGTAATTATCAAAAGTATCTATCTATTACATAAGTTATTATCAGTAGTAAATTTTACATTTTCATTATGTACTAGTTGACCTGACAGACGACGTCATAACTAAATAACAGATAAGTAAAAAATATCGCCTCTGTTGTCTAGCGGTCCGCTGTCGAACTAGACTCCTTCAGGTCCCGGGTTCGTTTCCCGGGTCGGGCAACAAAATAGAAAAAGTATATTTTCAATTTTCTATTAAGTAATAAAGTTGCCCGAGATGCCGCCAACCGAGCACATATGGATATGTGCCCGGTTGGAGATAGCCTTGTCCACCTAACAAGAATTAGTGTGTTCGGCTAGTCGTGGGTGCCTTGGTGCCACCCGTTTAGGTGTGATGCGATACCCAAAGGTAATGGGTATTTATCCTCATATTTGGGGTTTGTCAATAAACTTCTAAAATAAATATATAAATAAATATCCCTGGACAAGTTACACAAATTAAATGTAATTCCAAAGCAAATTATATGTTTCTGTTATGGGTGTTAGCCAACGATACTAATACATAGCAATACTTAAATAGATACAAGAGTAAATTTAATAAACACTCAGACCCGGAAATGCAGACATTTAAATGTTAATCACACACCAGCCTGCCCCCGTAGGGAATCGAACCCGAGGCTTGCGGTTGTTCGAATAGTTAGTCGTGTATGCTATCCACTCGACCAACGAGAAACTTGGTGGAATAAGCCTATGTAAGTCCACCTGATCCATAGATGTATGGTTGGTGACATGGGTTACCTACTTTTTATGGGACGATAATGGTGATTCTTGTTTCCAGTTGATATTTAAATAGTCAGTGTAATAATGAAATAAAAGTCAGATTGTTTTGCAACTTTAGTGGGTCAAAATTATTCTTAAGATTTAAGTTATTTTTAAGTTAGGTTTAATCTTTTTAATTACCTTAAAAAGGGCAAATGCGAAAATGTATCCTTTGTAAATTTCGCAAGTAGATTATCAAGAGGTATCACATATTTTCAGAAGCTGCCTGGTATCACATTAGAAGTGATTCGTATGTTGCAATAATATGTCTATCTATGGTCAAGAGCATACGCGCCTAACTCCACTGACCAACTGCGAGGCTCGGGTTCGATTCCCGACAAGGACAGGGATGTATTTTGTGAACATTTAGATGTCTGCAATTCTGCATCTGCAACACAACATAGTGCATACCATACTCTCACAAATCAATATAAATCATAAATAAGTTTTTCATATGTAAATGACGAATCAAAATAATGTTCTATTGTTAAATTCCGTTTACATAATATGAGGCCATGAGAACCAAAGTGGCCTACCTTTTTTTAACACAATTGAGTTTATGATTTCTTACAATTATTGTAAAAAATCCTGAAACTCAACATTGTAAAAATTAGGCCACTATGGTTCTCTGAGGCTTTGAGAAACATAGCGGCCTAACTTCATCCATATACTGATTTCCGGTTTTGATACTAATCGACATTATTTACTAACCCTAGCAAAAAATATAAACAAAACAACACATAAACACATAAAGTAAACTCTTTAAGCTTGAACGCGGAAGTCAAACCAGAGCAGTTGCCTTCCGAACATAAGGAAATAGAGATGCTAGTAAATCTGCTTAGCGTTTAAATATTAATAACATACATAAAACAAAAAATAAAATTATATGTATACGCCATAAAGTAGGTGACACATTAATAACATTTTAAGTAGATATCGGTGCCTGTAAGCACAATTAAACCGGCAATGTTAAATTAAATAAAATAAATAAAGCCTTTTAAAGAAAAAAAATCGAAATGAAAGGTATATGTGAACAAAATAACGAAATCTCCGAATATATCGATTTGCCAATTACAAATAATATTTCGCACAAATTTTATATCGTAAACATAGATATTCCCTATGACGGAATACTAGGTATCAATTTTTTAAAACGATTTAAAGCGTCCATTGACACGGAAACCAATAAAATAAAATTATGTTTACCGGATGCGGAATTTTCATAACATATAATTGTTCTAAAATTCACATAATAATAAAGCCGCGAACGGAACACATAATCCCAATAAGAATCTTAGGTATCTAAACAGAAGACTGTCTTATAGAAAAATGTAGTCTTAAATCTAATAATACATTATTTTCTGAGTCGCTTATTAAAGTAGAAAATAGTATAGGTTATACATCGTGTACAACTCATCTTTTCAGGATAAAAAGAAAGACATCCCTAAATTAGAAGGCTCTCAAGTCAAAATAAAAGAATTATTTTTTCACTCAAAACTAAGCTATAGTTTAAATTGAGAAAAAAGGATGACAGATCTTATTAGAACTTCTCATTTAAACTCGGAAGAGCTTAAGGGATTTCTTTCTCTTGGTCCGGAAAAGATGAGTTTGTAC